>JAUMHP010000041.1:10264942-10293698 GCA_032361065.1 Enteromius trimaculatus | reverse complement strand
AGTTCGAGCCGGACGCCGAGCCCTTACCCTTGCTAGGGTTCTAATCGCTAGGGTTCGAGCCCGCCGTTCTCCCGGCCTGCTCCCTGGACAGCACGCCAAACCCGCTTATCAATATTATATGAGGAAGCGTGAACACTTGAAACAGCAAGATATCAGAATCACTTCCTCAAACTGGAGACTAAATAACTTAAATATGCTGTAAAGCAATACTAAACCTAAAAAGACAGGATCATTACAATGGCTCAGGTTACTTCAGTTCAGTTACAATAACCGTGTAAAGTTAATCAATTTCAAAACAAGTTCAAATACATTCAAATTCAGCTATAAACAAATATATACTGCATTCACAGTGTAAGCTGTTTAGGTCAAATAAAAGTTCACTATATCATTACAACTAGTACTCACCAGATTTTCCTCACATAGTTCCCTGAACTGCTGAAACTTCTGAGACATAAGCAGCTGTGCGCTTCCCACTGCACTGCGGATCTTCCCCAGGACTGAACAGCACACACA
Organism: Enteromius trimaculatus; assembly: GCA_032361065.1. Lineage (NCBI taxonomy): Eukaryota > Metazoa > Chordata > Actinopteri > Cypriniformes > Cyprinidae > Enteromius > Enteromius trimaculatus. The sequence goes on along the minus strand of JAUMHP010000041.1, from coordinate 10,293,185 downwards.
AAAAACAAACAGGTCATCATCATCATCACATTTATTTATATAGAACTTTTGACAATACATATTGTGTCAAAGCTACGGTGGCCGAGAGAGCTCAACGTGCTGCAAACTTAAGAAAACACATGCAAACTGCAAATTCTCATAACGCAACCAAACACAGAAACGCGCTGCAAACAGCACAGACCACAACGGAAATATTTCAGGCGGACCTCAAAAAGTGACAAACCCATCTGGGACCTGATTATTTGTTCAGTGGCATTTGGTCAGAGCAGAGGTGTTGTCACTGAACTAAAAGGTGAGTTCATTTTAACAACCTGATTATACAGTCTTTTGGATATTATTGAACTAATCGGATGAATTACACACTTAACTGTGAAACATTTTTGGGGTCCGCCTGAAACATTTCCGTTGTGGTCCGTGCTATTTGCAGCGTGTTCGTGTGTTTGCAGCGCCTCTCTGTGTGTGGTTACATTGTGAGAGTATGCATGTGTTTTCTTAGGTTGCATTGCGTTGAGCTCTCTCGGCCACCGTACAAAGCACTGAACAGTATTAAATTGGATAATGGAGTGTCAGTAATGTATAACGACAAGATTAAACACTCAATTTTCAGCTAATGGCATTCCATTAATGAATGCAGAGACGTCGTTGTCTAGATCAGCAGGTAAGCATCAGAAACACTCATAACAGTCCTAGAGCACTAGAAACGTAGAATCCGCTCCTTCTAAGACTCCAATCTATCAAGTTATGTTTTGATTCTTAAAATTAGGAGAGCCTACAGAAATATGTTTGAAGTCAGAAAAACACAAAAACCAGGATGTCCAGCAGGGGGCAGATCACTTCAATGCACGTGAGATTAATTCCATAAAAAGTTTTCATTTTATTGTATTTTTAACAAACATTTATTCTATAAATTAATACAGCTTAAATATGTTTTGCATTTTTTACTATATTGGGCACTAAAACAACACACAGAACATAATAGAATGTTTAAAAAGGTATTTATGGTTGGAGTACTAGATTTCAAAACACTTACCTTCATCAGGTAGCTTGTTCTCCTTCTCATCGTGCTCCATCTGCCTGCACCAGCCCTCCATACGTTCAGTCTCTGCCTGCAGCAGCTTCAGGAACCAGCGGCCATCACGCTGACACACAGAGCGGCCCACGACTTCCAGGGGATCTTCCGTTACGCTATCGATCCAAGGGTCAGGTGGAGGAAGGATGGAGGGATCAAAGCCTACATCCTCATAGTCATCTGAGGTGCAGGCGTGGTAGTGATTCCCTGAGCCCTGGATGCTGACAGTGGAGGTGGCGGCATCACGTGAGTACTGCCGGGACAAGCAGCCTGAGGAGGGGAAATCTGTGACAGGAGAGTCAGCTGGTGTGTATTCCAGAGTGTCCAGATCAGCCTGTACCGCTGCCGTCACGCTGTTCGAGCGCTTGAACCGCCGGTGACTGAGCACAAGAAGAAAGAAAGATAAGATTCAAAAAGTTTAATATACACAGTGACCGCACACTCTTATACTGTATGAAGAAATTATTATTCTAAATATTAATTTTGGTATTTTGGAGGTCCATTATAAACCATTATCGTTATTATCCAATATTTATGACAATTATTTAATAACCTTTTTATTTACATTTGTTTTGTAAAAAAGCAAAGATTTACATTTTTATTACATTTTTCATCATCATATCCAAATACTCTTATATGCCACTGACTCATAAGCAGTAGTCACAGGTTCTGTCTACATAAACACCATGCATATCACAGAATCAACTGGTTTGAGATGCTCTTGTTGGCACAAACATCATTAACAGCCATCATTTGGCAGACAAATTGCAGCACTCAAGTGACCTGCAAAAGAAACTCACTTAAAGCACACAGCCAGTGATAATTTAATAAAATGACTTAGCAAACATGAACGCTGCATAAAATAGTGCATCTCTTAAAGCCGCTTTCATTTCCTGTCAACACTTTTCAGTAATGAAATAATAAACATTTTACTTCATTTCTGCTGAAACTGTTTTGCTAAGCTTGTCACAATAAACTGCGGGATTGCCTTGTCGAGGTGTAAAAACAACAACATGCAGTTGTTCTTCAAATTAAGGGAAAGATTAGGCCGCATAATCTGTTGTCTACAATTTGTGACATCAGGAGCACGTCTACGGTGCCTAAAAATACTGTCTAGGTACGCAGTTTTGAGCAGAGCCACTGTGTGCCGGCTTTAGCGCTCCGAGATAATCCTGTCCCTGCTCAATAAGTTTAATAAAGTGAAAGTTTCTCCATAATACAGAGTTTCTTAATCCTTGATTTTAATGTACTCTCTCACCATAAGCAGTGTGCAATATAACAGCTGAAGAGGATAAACAATACTTTCAACAACTGCATTCATTTATACATTTAAGCAATTTGATAAACACAGATCAGACACATTGTTGACCAAGATAACTGAGAGTAAACAGAGCATTAAAGATCACAGGGAACATATCATAATGGGACTTTGTTATTGGTAATTTTTTTGGAAACATAGTGACACTAAACCTGCAAAGTGTAGCCAAATATAAAAGAATGGAATGACCAGATGTGAAATATTTAATATTTATAATAATAAAAACAAAACGATATTAACCACTGATGTGGGAATACTCAATGTCTGATTGTTTTATGCCCTGAATGCTAATTTAACAAACAGCAGATACACTTTTTTTGAGAAAAAGAGAGCAAGATTATTTTAGTTTGTTTATTTATCAAGGTTTCATATGAATCATAATGAGAATAAAGTCATTTGCAATGTTAAAAATATTTCTATTTCAAAGAGAATGATCATTTTATAATCATCAAGGATTTCAAAAAAGGTACTTTGGTTTCCATAAAAATATTAAGCATTAACATTGATAATAATAAGAAATGTAAATGATTTCTGAAGAATTTCTGACAAATTATGTGACTGGAGTAATGGCTAAAGAAAATACAGTTCTGCCAACCCAGGAATAAATAGTATTTTTATATATGCTTAAATAAAAAAGCTATTATAAGTAAAAACATTTCATAGTATTACTAAAGTAAAAGTGACTAAGGTGTGTTATTTGTTCCTGTTAGAGCACACACACACAGACTCACCCTTGCTCTTCTTCAACCTGAACCCCCACTGACTGAAACTTGGACTGGTCCTCCAGCTCCTGGTCCTCAGGCCCATCCACCTGTTTAAACACATCACACAGTAAACCAACCACCTCTGCAGTCCACAGAAGAATCATCTATCTCAGGGAGGAGTAAACAAATCTCCAACTCACCCTGTGTGGGTTTGTACACAGAAATAAAAAGACCAGCTTGTAAAGTGTGAACTTCTATGAATATATATTTAGTGTACAGACACCTGACAAACACAATGTAGAGGAGGTTACAACTAAATCTTATTCTAATAGCCAGCAGGAACATCTCAGCAGATGAGAACAACTCTGAATCTCACTCACCTGGATGCCGATAGAAAGGCACCTGCTCTTCCTGAGCACATCCCTGCGGATGTCTTCCAGGGCCGGGATGGGTATGGGGACGGGCATGGGCATGGGCATGGGCAGCGGAGAGGGAGGGGTAGTGCTGATGGTGATGGTGCTGTTGCTGACGTGTTGACTGGCAGGGCCGTGGATCTGAGCGTTGGCCGCCTCGATGGCTGCCGTCAGCGCTTTCATGCTGTCAATGCTCTCGGTGGAATTGCTCAGGCCAGAGTGGAGGATGGGCTCGCCCCGCGTCCCGGGACCGTCCATGTAAGCGTCCTGCGCAGACTCAGTGCTGCTCTGGGCCGTGATGGAGATGAAGGGCTTGGTGGAGGTGCGAGGAGGTACCGGCGGAGGAGTCTTCTTGTAGGTGGTGATGCATGATGATACTGTGGAGAGAAAAGTACATTTATTCCTTTCTCGGATGATTTGTCCACTCAAACTTACAAATATGGATGCATTAAAAAAAGCATGAAACATTACAAAATAATAGTTTCTATTTTAATAACAATGATACAATATAATTTATTTTTCTGATTCAAAGCTGAATTATCAAAGTTTTGGAGAAGTTGTGGAGAAGGCCAATATTTTGGAAACTGGATTCAATAGGATTCCATGATTGATAAAAAGTTATAAAGAACAGCATTTATTAAAAATGTAAATCTTTTCTAACAATATAAATCTTTGCCATCACTTAATTTAACACATCCTATCTGAATGCAAGTTTCAATTTCTTTCAAATAAAAAAAGAATACAAATTTACTGACTTTTGAATGGTAGTGTATATTGTTAGAAATGATTTCTATTTTAATCAATCTTATCTTTTATTTTGTATGGTAGTGTGTGTGCATAAGCAATTAAAATCCTTTGTTTAAAAGCTTGTTTGAAGCAGTTACAGCTAAATACTAGCAGACCAGAGAATTGTGACAACTAAACCGATTACAGCAAATCCTCTGAACTTAAAATCAGACTTGCGGACCTCCGTGTGAAAATCTTACACATTGTGAATGCCTATCTTGCAGTAACTAGCCATTACTTGAGCGAAAAGTCAACGCCACCCACTGTTATGCAGGAGGTTTTTAAGTTTCCTTCAACACACACAGCTAAGCACATTAAATGGGCCAGGAATGTTTTGCTGGAGTAATGGGGAATAAGAGATAAGACTCAGAACAGACCACGCTTCCAACATGACTCTGTGTGCTAATCTTTTGCCTTTGCCACCACCTTGAATCTGGTGGTAAAAAAGCCCTTTTATAAACCAAGGATTTGCATGAGATTTGTCTAGCAAACTTTTTTCAGGTCAAGCCCAAATGCCACACAGATACGGTCTGTGATCCAGCAACAGATGGGACCCAAGATGGAACAGCAAATTCTGCATGTTTCCAATGTGAAGCACTGTGAGCTGCTTTTCCATCTCTTTACCAGACCACTGCCATCTGCTAAACCAGTAACAGCCTAAATTAAAGTTTCACTAAGACTCAAATAATACAAGGGCAAAAAATTCTAGTTACGGCGCATATTTTATACTGATTGTTTGTTTGTAACTTTTAAAATAACATTTAAAAAGAAACAAACAAAGTAATTAAACACTTGATGATATTTATCAACATTTATAATCTTTTTTCAAAATTATTTGACCAGCAGGGGCCACCATGCTGTAATATTCATTGCGTTCATTTTAATTTTATCTAAAGTCCTTCTGACAGAGAGCATGATTAAATATGCACTTATTAACATACTTATGGAAGAATCCCATTATATCAGTGGGCCATCTGTTGACATTGAAAGTGTTATCTTGAAGTGCTACTGCTTGACACAGTGCTGGTGGAGCACTGACTCATTGCCTCCAGCACTTCACTTCAAAGAGCGCAACAACCCCTCACAACCCAGACTAAACACCAAATCACTAATCGATGGCTGCATGAAGCGGCAGATAGAGGTGTGTGTTGTGAGATAAACAGTGAGAGAGTCTGAGTGAGCAAAGCATATATTTTCCTTATTATTTAAAAAATCTTTAACATCCACAAGGGGGCAGTCTACAGAGAGACAGAGAGCAGCTGTTCACATCCTCTCTGATTTCACTTCCTCGTTTTTGGTTTTTCTCTCCCTGCATATTCAGTGACTTCTTTCTGTAGAAAGAGATTTGTTTATACTGTTTTTATGTTCCAAAATGTATTATAAATAAATAAAATAGAAAATTGTAATTGAATTATAATTACACTTATAGTACATTATTATATTATACATATAAAAAAATAATACATTTAATAATTATCTGTGACTAAATAAAAACATAATAAAACAAAATACTGTAAAAAATAAATAAATAAAATCTTAGTATGCAGTAGCATATTGCTTGCTCCGCTTCCACTCCGCTCCACTCACATACTCTGGTCCTTGACGTGGGGCCTTTTGTAACATGTTGAGGTCACACCTCTTGTGGGTCAAAGAGCCAAACATGTGTTGATAATTTGGAGGGAACTTTTATGGCTCTTTGATTCTAAGCATGATAATTTGCATATGCACTGGATTGGAGGTTGATATACAAATTTTAAGAGATTCTTAAAACACTGAATATTGCAAAAAAATCCACATATAACATACACTCGCAATTAGATCTTTAGACGAGTCCTTAGATAACAAACACGAAATGTGCTGATGTTATGAGGTGATATTAGCTAGTGATCTAACATAAACATGCATAAAACAGTATGCCATACACAAGATGATATACAAGCACAATAACAACATACACAATGACCTGAAGGATATGTGTTCACTCAAAGAAAGATTTCCTGTGAATTAATTTAGGGAAAAGTCCAGTGTCTTTTCAACAGGGAGAACTAGTTGGTTTGTTCACATTGCTTCAAGCAATAAACCGGTGTTATCAGTCAATTACCACGGAATCAGAGGCTTGTTTTACCTTCCGGGGGAAGGGTCCACAGACCCTCATAGTTTGAGTTACCCTGGTAAAGCGGTATTAAAGATTATTTGTTAAATGTAACAAATAGTTTGGGCCTGATTGGTTCAAATGCTACAATTCTTATCCATTGATGTTTTGTCTATGTAATCTCTGAGGCTCAAACATAAATCACATTTTTCATAGAGAATGTTTAAATCGTTTTATTGTCTAATTAATTCTCATGAGAGAAGCTAATAATGTATCAACATGATGACTCTTAATCTCAAAGTATTTTTCAAGCTATTAATTAAAATGCCCTTGGGATCTTTGAAATGTGCCACATGTTAAAAACACTCAGGATATTCTATAAAAGCATCATGTTCTTTGAATAAGCTCATGCTTAAATGACATCACGCACATTGAATAAAATATATGCAATGAAACCATACTCTCATGTACAGGTATTTAAAAGCTCATAGGAAGGTCCACTTCTGCAACATAAGCATAAAAATGTGGTTTGGTATAATCATAACATATATAGCTATTATTATGAGGTAAAATGTGAAATTATGTGATACACAAATATAATTATGACATACATTTGAAAATTAACTTTTCATCACAAATATTTGTAACTTTGGACCACAAAACCAGTCTTAAGTAAGTGCGGTACATTTGTAGCAACAGCCCAAAATAAATTGTTTGGGTCAAAATGATAAAAAATAAATAAATAAAATAATATATATACACACACACACACACACCAAAAAACAAAAATCATTAGGATATTAAGTATATATCATGCTCCATGAAAATATTTGGTAGATTTCCTACCATAAATATATAAAAACATGATTTGTGATTAGTAATATGCATTGCTAAAAGCTTCATTTCAACAACTTTAAAAGGAGATTTTCACAGTATTTAGATTTTTTTTTACACCATCAGATTCCAGATTTTTAAATAGTTTTATCTTGGCCAAATATTGCCAGATTTTGAGATGATGTATAAATCTAGTTTTGAAAAATTGACACTTACTACTGTTTTTGTGGTCTGGGGTCACATTGATCTTATGCGACTTTTTTCATGTCATAATTATCTTTTTTATCTAATAAGTATGATTTAGTATATAACAAATAATGGCTCATAATTACACGTTGTGTCAACACAATTCTGTCTTTCTATCTCAATTTCCACTTTCTGTCATAAATGCCTTCTATCTCATAATTGTCAATTAAGTATAATTAATATTTACCAAAGCTTGACATTTGCCAGAAAAGTTCCCCTCTTGAATTACCTTTCATATCTCCTTAAGATAAATTCATGTTGTTCACATTTTCTTTGGCAAAGCGCCCGTTCTTGTTTGCTTCTTTGACAAGCAGTTACACAAAGTAAGCCACGGTATGTGTTTGAATAGCTGAATTCATCTCCCCCGAGCTAGTGTATCAAAGACCTCATGTTCACACGATTGCTTCTCCAGACTTAATCTCGGTCTCTCACACCCTCGTTTATTCCCATACATACCCTCTGCATCCACGCAGAGGTTCAACACAACTGCAGCCAAAACAAACGCTTCGTTTCATCCCAAGATGTCTAGCTGGTAAGTTGAGGACAAACTTGTGTTCTGGAGCTACAGTGTGCACTGCTGAGATAACAGCCTGTAGATCAGATGCTGCTCCAGCTCTAGAGATTTCTGTCATCCAAGCATCCTCTCCTGTAATTTCCCCCCCTCCCTCTCTAATCAACTCGCTCTTTTCATGGTCCACCTGGGTTTGTAGTGATACAGGGGATCACTAAAGCTGCATTGTTGTTAAGCGTGATTGTTTTTGTATAATTACCAGTGAGACTGCTGCTGATTGTGTCTTTATCTTTGGCGTTTGTTGTCGTTATACCAAAACAGATGTTCACAGGAGTGTTTGACAATTATTTTCAAAAGCGTCCTAATAGCTGATGCTACAATAACTGGGAAAGAGTAAGACGAGAGTGTTTTGAGAATGTAAGGATGGGCATTGTGATTAGGTTTGGTCACATGGGGTCATTAGAGGACAGAATGTAATTAGCATGAAACGGGTTCTGAAACTGGTCAGAGCTTAGCAGTCTAAATGGTGTACCTAATTGTTTTCTTGTAATACCTGGTCAAAGTAGAACACGTCTAAAAGGAAGTTAAAAGACCCATTAGAAGTGTGTAAGTTGCTCACTGCTATTTTGAGCCAATCACCTGAATCATAAAAATCACGCTGAAGCCAATGACAACACAGAAAACTAAAAAAATAGTGCTTTCAAAAGATTAATCGCATTCAAAATAAGCATTTTTGTTTTCATAATATTTGTGGGTGTACAGTATATATATTTATGTATAAAAACACACATATATACAGCGTGTTTTGAAAATATTTACATGTATATATTTACATTTATACAATTTTATGTACCATAAAATATATATAAAAGCAACATTTAAAAGAATGCATGAATGTATGCGTGTATTCATATACATAATACATATACAAAGGACACACACATATGCTATGTAAACAAAAACTTTTATTTTGGATGTGATTAATTGTGATTGATCATTTGAAAAAAAAAAAAAGTAATTAAAAATGAAATGAAATATGGAGAGATATGCCAGATATTGGCTAAAATTTACATTTTTTTGCCTTTAAGTTGGGGGTCTGTAAGATTCGTTTAATGCTTCTGAAAAAAGTTTATTTTTCTGAACAAGGCTGCAATTACTCATCGTGAAAATTGTAAAATATCAATCTATAAGGATGTATATACACTGATGATATTAGCATAAATCCTTATTTTTTGATGCAAAGACAGCAACTTGACAACCTAGATAATTAAGGTTTCAGAAGTGGTATGATCCTTCAGAAATCATTCTAATATGCTAATTTGGCGCATATTATTATTATCAATGTTGCAAAATGTTTTATCAAATGGTGCAGCTTAATATATTTGAAGAAAAATGCTTTATTCATTCATCCCAGCTAAATAAAAATGGAAACTTTTGAATTGGAGTGCTGATATGTTTCTAGCATGAAATGGTTAATTTATCAGAATACATAGGTACTTTTGCATTTTTAGCATCAACCAAACACCAACTGACCAAACACTGATTTTAATTATTACCTATTTTAAATTTAATAGCTTCTTTTCAGCTGTACATTATTGTCCAGATGACTGCAATATGACATAGACATAGTGTCACAAGCTGTTCTTTATATTCTCAACCCAACCAGAGCCACGTGCAATTAAATAACTGCTCTTTAAAAAATACACATTTACAGAGATTACAGGGACACTGGCAGAGATACCAATCTAACCTGAGCCATCGTGCACCTTCTGAGGAAGACACAGGAATCCAGCTCCCATGTTCTATTCTTCCCTTCCTAATCCCTCCATTTCTCATCTATACTAATGGAAAGTGTCAGCTAAATGACTAAAATGTAAATGTAAAGGGAAGAGATGGGCTGAGTTAGCACTCCTGCTGATGTGCAGTGTAAACACACCCACACATACAGACGCCGCTCGAGTCAGTAGAAGCCTCTCTTCTGGCCTGTCAGCCTGGGCACTTACAGACTTCATTCCTTACAAGGTTGTGTATTACAGACATCATATAGAGCCTGTTCGAAAAGCTCTTACAATGTGAGATGCGATCAACTCGGGATTGAACTGTTCGCAAAGAAAAGGAACAGATGTATCCAGATGATAAAACTCTTTACGTGCTGGTGTTGGAACACTGATATCTGATACTTAACCCTAGCAGCTTATTATTTTAATATAGCTTCACTTAATTACTGCTGTTAGTTGGGGTAAACAGACACCTGCACAAAAAACGTGTACAGCTTTTAGCTTCCAGAAGGAGAATATGATAACATATTTGCTTAGTAAAAGTAAGAGATCTTGCTAACATTATGCAAGCTTTTTTGCGAATGCAATTATTAGCTACTCACACATGTAACACATGTAAACCAGTGCGTATCACTGATGATAAAATTATTGTTTAAACCTTGACCTCCTGCCACTGACACATTATTCTGTCTGCAATGCTCTGACCCTGTGCTCAGAAGACAAGGTGAAAAACACGGGCGCAGACAAATCAATTCAAGCCCGTTGACTCGTCTGTCCTACAATGACAAGACGCTCTCTGCACGTCTCTGTTCTTAAACACCCTGACAGGGTTGTTTCAGATGACAAACCGGCAGAATTAACCCACCTCTATTTCCTCAGGTCTTTCAGCCATACAGAAGCATCATGACGAATTACACTCTACATCCATAATCGCGAGTATCCGCATGCATATCGAGTACCCTTAACATTCCCTAATGTGGGATCTTTTTCAAGGACAGAGCCGTATATGCTCGGCTAATCAGCATAATCCTGAGTGATTTTAAGACCACAAAGAAGTCATCCGGTCTGGACAGGAATCTTTGGGTTTTATTCCCATATCTCAAGCTGCCAAAGTATTTAATGTGGTCTAATTCTTCCCAGATGAGACCTGAGAGGAAAAAGAGAGAGCTCAAGAGAGCGCTGGCTGTCGTTTTGCCCCACGAGAGGCAATTAACACAAGCCGTCTGGCTAAAAAAGCACACAGGTGGCCATACGAGAAGAAAGGTCAAGTGCCATCCAAACTGTGGGTCCCAGGACGAAACTTTGTCCAACAACCACTCACACACTATTCTGGTGGATTTTTTTTGCTTTGTGTTTAGCATAGTAAAATGACATACGTAGTCTGATATTGACAGTGATTTTATGTAATGACTGTAGCAACTGTGTCCAGCTGGACTCCACAGAGATGATATTAGGGTTATGAGGGTGACCTGCAGATTATCTTGGGGGAAGAAGGTTAAACACAATGCATAAATCTTTTCAGTGTTGACTTTTACTTCACAAACTCATTGCACTGCTGATAATCCTAGGATAAACACTGTGTGCAGACTAAACTAAAAGCTAAAAGCTGCAGAATATATGTGCAGTGAATAATGTAGACATGTGTTATGCATGTCGGCCACATCAGTTGTCAAGTGTGAGTCACTGATGTCACACCATACATCATTTCTAGCAAAGCTATTGCATTGCCTTAGACAATCTGGAATACAGTGCATATAGTTTTACTTTTATGGTACTTCATTGTCCTTTTGGTATATACATTTAATGCAGTAAAAAAAATGCAAGGAAGGGCTTTCCGAAATTTTAAATATTAATTATTAGCAATATTAATATTAAATTAAATTACAGATGTTTTGTTAGGTATTACATGATAATTGTTCTAAAGTACAATAAATTATTATTTTATATTATATTATTTTTAGTGCTGTCAAAAGATTTATCATAATTAATTTAGTCCAAAATTAAAGTTTTTGTTTACATACTGTGTATATAATATATATATATATATATATATATATATACACACACACACACACACACAAAATACAGTAAATATATTTTTTTAAATATTTGCATTTATTTACATATTCATAATTTATTATATATATATATATTTTTTTTTTCTTAAATACAAACACACACATGCATATAAATAAACAACATTCATGTGTGTGTATTTATATATACATTAATATACACAGCACACACACATATTATGTAAACAAGCTTTTATTCTGGATGTGATTAAGCATGATTAATAATTTGACAGCATATATTATATTATATTATATTATATTATATTATATTATTATACTTAAAATGAATTCAATTTGATATGGCCTATATTAAAATAAAAATCCATATTTTTTACCCACTAAGGATGTTCGATAAATCTAAAGATAAACACATTTACTTCAGTTCAAATGTATATGTATTGGTCTCTTTAAAATAAATTGTTGCAGTTTTCCACAGAACATCTGAATAAAGTTGCTCTCTAGACCTAATGCTGAAAGCAAGGCACATGCTAAACAAAAACGGCATGATTTCCAAGAGCATGTTTCACATTCAAACAAAGCCTCATCAGACCCACTGTCCACTGCAGTGTCTGGCACACTGCCCCGGAAATGACCTTCACTGTGAACGTGTGCATGAATTTGCAAAGGTATTTGTATTCCAAATCCTCACTCAATCACTTTGTCAGCAATAAAATAAAATATCTCCTAAGTATTGACAAAAGAACGAAGGAAAAGAATGGAGAATAATTTCCTCAACCAAGGCAGATAACAAGAAGCTGACAAAGCCATCCAAGCAGCGACTCTCCAGTCTGAAAATGTGGAATAAAGTGGCAGAGCGTCGTCACAGCTTCCACTGATAAATGCTCGCTTCCCACTGCTGTACTTGTGAAAGTGTTTAGTGTGTGTGTGTGTATGAGTCAGGCATCAACTAAGAGTGACTGTGACGGGCCTTCTTCTCCAGCAGCAGTATTATCCCATCCATATCTCAGCCTCGAGCTCAGCCCGCACCACTATTACATGCACGTCATGTACAATCACACTTCACCCCTCACACACGTCCCCACACACACTTTGCTGGATTCCATGCTCAACTTACCCAGAGAAAAGGGAGTTTAGGAATAACAGGCAAGCATATCATCAGCTACGCTTTTTCCAATTTGTGCACAAATGCATTGCCACCTGAACCTGAACCGAAACACCACATGTACCTGAATTGTGGAGTGTTCACTGTGTCATTCTTCACAAAGAAATTCTATTGTATTAAAATACCTAATGCAGAACAGTTCACTTCTTTATTGTCTTAGCTATGTAATGTAACATGAACCATTTATGGGTTTATTCGTATTTCACTGTACAAAAAACACAAAGGTAAAAACATAGGCTAAAATAATAACTTTACCAGAACACGAGTTATACTGTATTCCTCAGAAAAGAGGCCTTTTATTACTTAAGATAATAATTGATAACCTGGTTTGTTAAGATTGTTTTGCCCACAAAAAATCCATATATAGCCTGTCTACGCCTGGTATTATGATGGGTGCTCGCTAAATAAAGTTGTAACTTGTAAATTAGGAAAATATCAATACTTGTTTCACATTGACATAAAACATGATCACTATGAAAACCGTTTTGAGAATTTGCACCAAAATAATAGATGCAATAGATGCTTCGCATCGTGACCGCATCACCACCTCGGGTGTGCATTATTTTTCTAATAATTCAACGGCCCGTCGTCAATTATTCCTTACATATACGTTAATGAATAAATATTTGGTGCTGTTTTGTGCTACTATGAACTGTTTTAACACTCAGTCCTTATCTTGTGAAATAACCAAAGCAAAGATTTCCCCCAGCTTCATTTTCAATGCTAAAAAAATCAATGGGCATACAGATACACACTACCAGTACATTTAGGTCTGATTTAAGATATATCCGGCTATTTTCCCACACATTTTCAGTCTACTATTTTTTTACTTGTGCAGTTTAAAGGGAACATTGATCATCAGTCCCAGAGATGGCAGCTGTGGTATTTTCCTGCCATAGACAGACTGAGGAGAGCTCTAAAATAGCCTCCATCCTTTGACTATGAGTCTAAATGATAGCTGCTGCCGGGCCAGGAACACAGTTTAGAGACAGTGGGAGGATTTTGCAGTTGCAGCCTGAGGGACGTCACAGCTAAAGCATCACCGGAGCGCACTGTGCAGTCAGCCTTACAAAAAGGTACAACGCTGTGCAAACAAATGCTCCACACTGCAACAGCCCACCTGTCAACATCTAACCCCTAGCTGCTATTCTAAACTTCCTGCCTTTTACTTCACCACCTCAGTTGCTCAATCTCTGCCTGTAGGGGGTCAGAAACCTCCGCTGGTGTTGTACAGCTCATGCTCGCTTTAATATTTAAGAAGCAAACGCCACTGGGTAAAAACACACATGCTATGGGTTTTAATGTTTTACTGATATAAAGCAACAGCTGATTCTGTGTCCTGGGTGACCATGTGTCAGAAAAAACCAGTTTAAGGGAGAAAATATAATATCATTCCTTATTGAAAAAGTTTATTTAATGTCACTAATTTTTCCGTTTTTATCCTGTCTTCACGAATCCTCCAAAATTAAACTTTTGTCTTCATATACTTACCCTCATGTTGTTCCAATCCTGTATGAGATTCTTTCGTATGTTTGACATAAAATAAGATACTTGGTAATCAAACAGTTGATGATCCCTATTCACCTCCATAGTATTTCTTTCCATGCTATAGAAGCTATATAAGGAATTAACGTTTTTTTTTTTTTTTTTTTACTTCTTCAGAATATCTTTCATAGTATTCAACATAACAAAGACACATACAGTATACTGATTAGTAATGAAATTAGGGTAAATGATAACACTATTTCTTTAAAGGCTGAAAATTCATGCACAAGAGTGTAATGCATTTTTATTAAAGTTATACTGGCGAATGGGTGACATTAATGGAAGAAATTGCCCATCACATTCATTCATTACTCCTTACATTTTCTGACTCATTGTCTGCCCCGTGTGGTGAGGATGAGATATTGCACACTAATGGTTTGCCAATTAGTTGTACTAAAAGACAAATACACAGCAAAGCCAAGCCATTAACAATTTATCAAAAGCTGCATGTTATTATGATAAAATAAACATGAATAACAGCTTCAGTGGAACATTTTGAACATGAACAATAAAGTGTAAAATCCTAAACTTCGCTACACTGCACTTCAAAGACTTTGCGCACTACCCCAAAGGCAGTGTTGCAGCGTGTGATAAGGGCCTGCTGCGTACCAGGCAGATGGTGCTGCTCTGTTCGTCTGAATGCTCAGTGGTGTTCTGAAGGGGATGAAGGGAAGGTAGGTGCCCTCTCAATGTCAACCCTGACAGCTCCCTCAATTAGCCATCTCATAATTCGTCTGGTCGGGTCTCTGTGGTGAAGACATCTGGAAGGGCCCTCACTGGACGGGGATGACTGGACACTGGTATCTACAGCTCAGTGATACAGAATCATTCACACACCTCCTGTCGGCCCAAACCTGCATGACTTTCTTTTCATTGTGGAACAAAGAAGAGGATTTAAATAGTGTCTCAGTGTTTTGTTTTTATTTGTTCATACAATGAAAGTCAGTTGAGGTTGAACATAACACTGAACCCCTGCAACTTTTCGTTTCATGTCGAAACATCCTTCAAAAAACGTGAATAAATGACTATACAATTTTCATTGCATGTGAACTATTTACCTCCAAATCTCTACATAGTGACTGTTGCAGCTAACTCCCATTTATTATGGCTTTATTTGAACATTGAGCAATTTAAAGCAAAAAAGAAATAAATTACATAACTGCAGCGTGCGCTAACAATACACAGAAAGTTTCATCCATTGACGTGGAAACTAAAGTAGTTTATGTGATGTTTATTTTAAGTGCCACCAATTTTAGTGGTAACCAGGTAAACTGGTTGCAAAGGGCAATTCAAGACTATGCTAACCCAGTTGGTGTTGGGTAAATATCGACTTTGACCCTAACAAACACCACTTAAATGCACAACAATTCTCAAATCAACATCAGGCTCAGGTAGAAGGTCAGGTCATGTCTGTCATATCTCTTGCCAGAGTCACCCCAGCCAAAGCGTAACATCAGGCTCCTGCTCCCTTCGGAGTTTTGTCAGCGTGTGAAGTTTAAACAAATGGCAGCTATCGATTCCACAACCCTGCCAAACTACATCTCCCTCCGGCTGGCAGGTGCAGCCCATGTAGAGGAACACACTATCTCTAATTATCCACATCACACATCTTTCAGCAGCTGGCTGAAACACAAGCGGATGGTTATATCACCACAATATATACAAGCCAGTTATTTTCCATTGTTTGCTTTAAATGAATGCTGTCAAATGCAGTACTTCAGTACCAAGTGATTACGAAAATGTTTCAAAATTTTGCCTCAGTATTAATGTAAACATAATCAGTTATGTCCAAAGTGAATGTAAATAATTCAGCGAAAATAAAAATCTATTTTAGTAATAAAATATGCAGCTGAATATAACTAGCACTATTATTTATACTCATGTAAATGTAAATAACCACTTTAAAATAACAGCGTTTAATCATTTCTATTCTACATTCTTTGGACATGCCTTGAATAATTACTTAAATATTTTTATATATATATATATATATATATATATATATATACACACACACACACACACACACACATTTTTATTTATATATTTTTTTATTTATGTTTTTCTCAATTTCCAACTTTTAAAGGCATATAAGGATCCCGGTTGCTTGTGTTCTTGTGTGGATTACACTGGGTGAGACAAATTGAAAAGATTGGTGTGTCTTAAAACATCACTACCCCCGTATTGATCTAAGGGCCAAACCCTTTAGACCACGCTGCCTCTAATTATTTTTAAAATCTCCCCGTAAACAAGGTCTGGGTGCTTATCAAGAGGGATGGCATGAAAATGAAAGCTTTGAAATAACAGTTTGTCAGTTCTGACAGGCTGTATTCCCTGGTGTTTTGCTCCCCTCCGATAGGAGCACCATGCTAATGGCCATAACTGAAGCTGTGACTCAAAGATGCGGTTCAAAGGCCTGCACTTCCACTCTATTAAACTGACCCACAGGTGATGTAAGCACAAACACGAGACCCTAAAGGTTATCCTATAGGATTTGAAGAAACTTTCAAGTTTTCTTCACTTTCCCCTCCCTCAGCCAGCTGTCTTTTCTTCATAGATGCACTGAGGCTGGTGGCCATATGTTGGCTCTCTGACTAGCCGCAGGCATTTGGAGAACAGTAGGAAGACGAGAGGAGAACACAGCACACAAATCTGCATTACTAGTGCAGAGAGAGACTGCAGCACTGTCTCAACAGCATCACCCAGAGTGAACGCAACGTCCAATAAGGATTACGACATCAGAGCATCCTGATTTATTCAAATTCAACATGTCAAAATTTACAGCGTTGTGGATAATCTCTCATTTAATGTATTGCATACTTGGGCTTCTCCAAACAAATTGCCAATGTCAAAACTCCATCAGAGACGCTGTCAAACTTGAACCCTGTTCACAGTGACAGTAACCGGAAGTCATTCATTCTCAGTAAGAATTGTTGATTAGCAACTAGTGTCCAGGGATTATTTCTTATACGATAATGCTTCAGTCAACATTTTACTGCTTTGTACCTGATCTTCTTTATACATTTGGCATATATACATACACAGACTATTTCATAAAAACATTTTTATGTCATGCTAAAAAGCTCAGCGAAACCAAGTGTGGTTCTGTGATAGGATGCCACCTTTGACATAAGTCTGTTTGTCAAATTTCATCACTGCTAGATATTCCACAATGAACTGTCAGCGATATTATTGGAAAGTGAAGACATTTTGGCCACTGGACACTGGAGCAGTGAAACTTATTCTATATGGAGTGACAAAACATGCTTTTCTGATGGGTGAGAACATTAAGTGCCTGACTCCATAAAGTTGACACGCTGGGTGATTATGCGACAGATGATACATTTTGGTTAGCTTTATATATAATACAATTTTATATTTGACAAAATGCACATCATTTAAAAGAGAAGACTCCATTTCATCAAATATAAAACACTCACAAAGCATTTTATACTTCATTGTCTTTCTATAAACAGCTCTATGACACCCATCTCAAAATGATAGAGCATGTCACATATCATTATTGCTATCTACATACTGTATAGAGATATAATAAAAAATAAATCATAGAAAACTGAGCCAGAAATTTTAAGCGAGTTAGAATTATGCATTCATAATCATTCATCTTGTTCATGATATAATGTATATAGCACTGCTGTATTCAAATGCTCTCCCCTGCAGAAATAAAATCCTTGTCAAAACAGACTGACATCTTCACCGGCAATACATTATGTAGCCCACCGGTAATGGCCAACAACAGGAACACATTCTAGCGACCAACAGCACAAACAAAAGGTCTGTACAATCACATTTAAACTAGGGCAAAATATTTTAAAAACAGACAAGCTTCACCAATAGGTTTCGTTCAATAGTAAACAAAAGCCTTGCATTTTGAGACACTGTGGGCACAATTTTATAAAGATGTCAACTGTGATGAAATCAAACTGGGTTCTTCTGCTGGGGGTGGATTAGTGATCACTGGGGTTTCAGATGAAAGAAAACCCCAGAGCAAAAGCAGACACAGGTCGGACTGAGTTCACACATCCTGCCTGACATCTGGATCACTGTTGGTCACTGGAAATATCACAATATATTTTCAATCTCAGCTTGGATGCTGTGCATATACATTATACACATTAAGATACTCAATTTTCCATTTCATATGTTCCTCAGTAACATGAAAGGGCTACTTTCATAGCACATGCAAAGATTTACTCTTCCTCTATACATCAGACTCAATCAATCAAATTTACTCAGTCATTCAGTGTCCCATTATTGCCTCGCAGTGCTAATAAAAAGCAAATCAGACACATCCTGTCAGGGCTTCTGAGGATAAACATGTTGTGACCCACAGAAAATCCAACAAATGAATATTGATTCTTTCTCCGGCAACCTCCTTGACACACGATAAAGTGTTTGATGTACTGTAGGGCTGGGCGATATGACCAAAGTCTTGTTACACAATTAGTTTCATTCTATTTCACAGTAACAATATATATTTCGATATAGTTATTTTTGCTTTAAATAAGGTATTTATGATGTCAAATTTTTGACACCATGGCTGAAAATTTCGCAATTCTTGTCAATATCAAAAAAATAAATAAAAAATCCTCAAGCCATCTGAAGATACGTAAACAGTCAGCAATTAAATACAAATAAATAAAAAAATGCTACACTGCATAAAGTAATCATGTCGAAGTAAAATGACATGCAGTGACAGATTTTCTTTCTTTTGTTGTTTGATTGACATGTGAGAAGAAACGTATGTACAGTCAGATGTCAGCCAAGAAGCCGGACCTCTGCGCTCTGGTAAAAAAAAGTCATTTTCGTAATCAGTTGTTTATGTTATAATTAGAAAACTAATCAACAAAAAACCATCGATCTGCTTCAGAGGACATGTGATAATAACCTATACACAAAGGTGTATAGGTTAGTTTTAAAGACTAGTATATATGATTTACAAAGCTTAGAAATAATGGCCACCATCCACAATCATTACAAGCTTGGAAGAGCCAGGATATATATATATTTTTTTTCGTTTGTCTGAATGAAAAAAAATAAGTCATATACACCTAGGATCGCTTGTGGGTGAGTAAAAAATGCTGTAATTTAAATTTTTGGCCCTAAATCACTGCAAATATATGCATTCCGACACAGATAAGTGTCTGTATTTAACCATTTAAGGGCTTTGAAGTGCCAAAAATAACTCAATACTCCCGTGCTCTATGTTCATGTGTGCATGAACACATGTCTCTCTGACAGTTCCTGGATATAGCTGAATGGGTCCTCTTTCAATACTGATTTGCTTATATCCACCACTATCTGCTAGAGTGCACTGCTAGATGATATATAGAACTATAGAATTACCAATAGGACAATAGATGGACAGACTACATGATAATATATTTGCAGGCTGACCTGTGCTGCTCTGGATGGTTCTGACAGTAGTGGTGGTCCTTGGTGGGGAGGCCGGGAGCAAAGGCCCGTCATCGTCCTGTGAGCAGCCCTGGTCGATGGCACGCACGTAACTATGACTCCTCATGCGGAAGCACCCAGGCATGGGCAGGTCCAGGGCGTCCACTGCCTGTGACTCCATTTCACTGAACACACTCTCACACACTGCCTCGATCTGCCCGTTAACCTCAACCTCACTCACCTGCAGGCAGAGAAGGAGAGAGGAGCGATGCAGAAGGAAAGAAAAGACAAGAAATGAAAATTAGAAAAGGACAGTCAAGAGAAACAGACAGGGCAGATGTCCGGGAAAAGAGCAGTCCAATGAGCTTCAAGACCCACTTACCATGGGGCACTGTACTGAATATAGGGGTGAAAGGGAAAAACAAAGCCTGCAGAGACTGCAGAGATGTCATTAGGAGCAGGTAGAACACACAAGGCAGCAGCAAGAGGAGGAAGAGTCAAAAAAAGAAACACAGTGAGGCTTGAAGGACAGTTTCACAGGGTAAATGAAGGTGCAAGCCACACCAGCAGGGAGGTACTTCTCAAGTGGGGT
This sequence comes from Enteromius trimaculatus, assembly GCA_032361065.1. Lineage (NCBI taxonomy): Eukaryota > Metazoa > Chordata > Actinopteri > Cypriniformes > Cyprinidae > Enteromius > Enteromius trimaculatus. The sequence goes on along the minus strand of JAUMHP010000041.1, from coordinate 10,272,684 downwards.
TTATTGATAAGGTGAAAGACAGCGAGACAGTGCCAGGATCAACATGTTCATTAGTGTTGATCGTAACAGAAACTGAGGGTGAACAAGAATGGGTGGTTAATGAAGATGTGATAAGGTGGAAGTGTGGGAAGAGGATTTTAGAAAGAGTGGGTGTTTTGGACAAGGTCTACAGCTTGAAACTCTGTCCCAATCACTCATGAGAGCTAGATGGGTATGTTATTATTAACTAACTGTGAAGTGTCTATAAAGTCTTTACAGGAAGGTCTGGAGCATTTTTAATGCTAATAATCCTCATTTATTTAGTTTTTTGAGCTTTCATCAAAAAGCACATGCTGTCTCAGAGTCAACGTTGGCGCCTAATGACAATGATGTAATGCTTGCCATTTTGTAATTAGCATGACAAATCAGTGCTTGGGGACTAAGTGTGCCTAAGACGAATGAGTAACTGTCTGATGAATGCCATCCCAGTTCTACAAAACATGGAGCATGTTAGTCGGTTAGACGTATACATCTGTGATTGAACAATGTTTATGGTGATGGCCCAAATTCATCTCTCCGGTGGATGAATCGCAGGTTGATTTCTTGGATTTTAACCGAACTTGCTTGACTAATCCGAAACGATATTAACCTTCCTCCCCCTGCACCCCGCTGTGACGGTGTGTTTGGGGGTGAGCACAAACCTGGCTGATGGTGCTCATAGCCCTCATGTAGCTCTCGTTGCGCGAGCGGTATTGGGGAGAGGCTAGCAGAGCTTTGGGGTCCAGGGTGTCCAGGCTCCTATTGATGGAAACTTCACTCACCGCCCGCAGGTAGCTGTGACTCCGGATCTGCAGCTTTGGAGAGTGTTCTGTGGAGATACTGTACACGGAGGAAAAAACAAGAGATATTTATTTATTTGCCAAAAGAGAAAAATGTAGTACCTGCTTATTTTTTTATTTAAATAATTAAAAATCATTTGAGATAATTATGGTAATTAATTTTATGTGTAAATAACAACAATATTAATAATATTAATACTAATATAAAAAAAAAAACATTTCATAAAGCATATTACAAAGTTAGTATTTTTTGTTTTTATATTTTTATTGAATTAATTTATTATTGGGTTACATTTATGGTATCCATTAAGGGACTAAAAGATTAAAAGAAATGTGTCAGCACATCTTTTGCAAGAATTGTAAAAATGGTAATAATAGTAATATATTTTATGCATATTAGATATACACAATTTAGTGTGCAAATTCCCTCCATGTAAATACATTATTAAATGACAATGAAATAGAAATAAATGTTCAAATAAATGAGGGTGCTCTGGTCATTCTTCTGTGGATGGCATGATGCAAACTGAAAGCCACATATAATTTCCTACAAACAAATGTGTAGCATGTTCTCTGAAGTCCAGTGCACAGCAGCCTACATTATAAATGTGGCTCTTTAAATAGATAAAGCGACGGCTCCATCAGGTCGCTCAGGCATAAAGCAGGTGGGGTGAGCGTGGCACACGGGCAAGGAGAGAAACAGCTAAACTCACTTAAGGCCACCCACGCAGCCCAGCACACACATGCCCGTCGCTCGAGCTGACACTTTGCTGACAAGCAGACACCTTGCATCCGCATCAGCAGTATGGGAATTAGTGGGAGCTCCAGCATTGGCGTAGATCTCCCACCCTCCATCTGCATGGCTTCACACACACATAATAAGTGAACACAGCAACTCCTCGCGGAACGGTGCGGTCCAAAACGCCCCAGGGCATCTCTCTACACTACTGGAGAACAGAATGGCTAAACTTCACAAGAAGTGCTCCGGGGGGGCCGCATCCCCCCCATGGTGAACCTGGCTTTGGGGAACCGGTTATGCATGATGTCATCGTTGCGGAATAAGCCGATAAGTTTCCGCCTCGTTGTCGCGGTCGTCTCGACGGATTGGTCGCTGTGCGGTTGTTAATTATGTCAGCCATTCACAATGCAGTGCTGTACCTCACATACTTTCTGCTGCAGTGGCAGCTCCTCGAGGCATCTAAGACTGTCTATTTTCATGCTTCACAAAGATACGGAATTGCATCTGATGACTAATGTACATGTGAGTTATTCGGTCTTCTGAGCTATAAAATAAGCAGCTCAACTCAACTTAATATAAAGAATGAGCTCGATAAATATAGACATCAAACACTCACTTAGTATTATTAATCATAAGCAGACAAAGTTAAAGGTCAAAGCACTGTCCCCTGGCATATAATCAGGGCATTAGTTGGTTGGAAGGATTGCGACTGTACTCTGAAGCAAACAAACCTCCCTTGCACATGCAGATGTAACACTGGCATTTGAAGCTTTTCTTCGTCAATAAACAGATAAAACCATCAAAATGCGGGATTGAGGAAATTCCACAAGATGAAATATTTATGAGCGTTCATAATTCCAGAACAGTATTACAAATCTGCAAATCCTCCAATCCTTGTCTGGGCTTTCCACTGCGCTTAGAGTGGAATCTCGGAGCACTTTCGTAGAGCTTGAGCAGATATCAATCTAAAATTGAACCAAAGAAATTACACTGCTGTCTTGTCAATCCTACAAGTCAGACAGTGTTAATCTCAGCAACCAAATTACTGGAGAAAATGTTAACAAAGGATTTTCAGTTTTCGCTGATGAAAATGAGACGAACATTCTGTATCAAATATCTTAAAGTGTAGAGTTTAGGATATATAGTATATTAATCGTATACTATGTATGTGTGTGTGTATGTATATATGTATATATATATATATATATATAAACAGCGTATGTCTGCATATATGAATTGAAATGTGTTTTTGTCAACTAAAATGTAGATACAAACCCCCCAAAAATAAAATAAATAAACATAATAATAAATATAATAATAAAAATAATATTACAGTGAAATAGTGATCAAATTTAATGGATATTTTTCACTTGCCATGTAACAAAAAACTAAGACTAAACTAAAAAGTGAGAGTTACCACTGCACATTAGTGTAAAATTATTTTTTAAAGTTTTTATAAACCTTGTGCAGGAAAAAAAAACATCATGAAAATATACTACGAAATACATGTAAAATGTAAAAAAAAAAAGCGTAAAAAATTAAATATTAAAATGTCACATATACTAAAATTAGATGTGATTTTTGTGATTAATATGTGAACAAATTATGAAATTAAATACTATAATAAGTTGAAAAAAAGCACTGCACATTAGACTCCAGAAAGAAAAGAACAGGAAGAACAGAAAAGAATGCAAGAAACGAGAGCAGATACAATAATGAGAACAAACAATTGATTTAATGAACTCAACCCACCTACAGACCATTCGATGCAACCTCTTTAGACATATTACAGCACAAATCAGTTACTATGGCAACCCCACAATGACTTACCTAAATGTAAACCAACCCCCGCTCTCACACACACACACACACACACAATGTACAATGTGCTGTGATGTGCTGGACTCTTTAAAACCACAGCGAGTCATTTTATATATTAAGCTTGCTAAATTTATCAGTGGAAAACCTGTAAAGTCAATTAATGCTCAGAATAACTGACGAGCTCCTGCTGCTTACAAGACCTCAGTCAACTGGCATGGGAGAGTGTTTTACAACACACAAGCTTTTAAGGAAGTCTCTGGGCTAATTAGAGTAATTACTTGTACCTTTGCCACTGGAGTAGCGTGCCATATTGTCCTTCCTTAATTAAATCCGCACTCTGCTCCTGACCGGCAGGAATAGTGGTGTTGTGTTACTGTGGAGACGCTGACTGATATCTCCGCTGTGGGAAGCATGTCTTTCTGACCATCTAATCTCGCACCCTTCAATGTGTCCGTGTGGATCCTTTATGGGTTCTGTTCATCAAGCTGTGCTAGGAGCCCCAAGTCATACAGCAGGTTGGTAATTAGCGCGGAGCTGAACCCTGGCTGATTAGCCACTCATTACTCAGCAGTAACAGAAAAGCCTGGTGACCTACATGAACAGGAGTCAGGAGCCCATGGGGAAGCAGGGAATAGAGGTACAACAGTCCAGCCCAATCAATCTGAGCTCAGAGCTGGACCAAACCAAAGGAAGAACACAAAGAACACATTTCCGAGTGGTAGTCGCAGGGCACTAATGCCCAGTTTGAGGTTAACGTTTCGCTTAAACTTAAAATTAAACGTAATATCTCTCAAATCCAACAGCAGTCATTTGATATTATTTAATTTATACAACAGTGCGTCTTTGACGCCCCTCTGGATAGACTGCTAATGGATTTTCAATTTGAATCGCAAAGACATGATTAATTTGAATTGCGCACCGACCTAGAAGGCAAAAGCTTTTGTATATCACATTCATGTTCTTAGCAAATGCTTTCCTAACAAAGCAATATACTGCATAAAATAGTACTACATAAAAAAGCAATAAAAATTGCAAAATAGAGAAAAAGACTGGACTCATTTGCATCAAAGATTTTTTGTTTGCTCAAAGAGAAAGAACAGTAAGAAAAAAACTCCATCTGTATGGAACTATATTTATGTATGTGTGTATTTCTGTCAGGACCACTATCATCAAGGATGATTGACAATTTGCATAGTTTGGATTGTCAGTATGGTTATGTTCTGGGCAAGACTGAGCAATGTACCTTATATTTGGATGCTTAGATATGTGTCGTAATCCTATAGGTTGATAGGGATCAGCTGAAAGTCAGCTGATGCAAGCTTGACTAACATGACCTGCCAGAACTAATGCTATGCTTCATATATATATACACATATATAAAGCACAGGAAATGACAAAAATCTAAAAAAACAAACAAACAAAAAAACACACTCATCTGCATTTCCATAACCCTTTAAATTATGCATATTGAAATTGCACCTATAACGAAAGCAATTTTGCAAAAGAAAAATCGTACATTGCAAAAAAGTTTTGAGGTGGTTATTCAGGCAATCTGCGATGGAAACAGGTATTTTCACATTTACAGGTCACTTGGCATATGTAAAACTCACATGGACTTTCTTCTCTATACTATAACCTCCAAGAAACACCTCTTATGTGGTTGCTCTCAAGTGTAAGGGGCTTTTCTTGCCATTAACGCTTAAACAAATGACTGTCGGATGTTTACGGAATAAATCTGTAATGAAAATGCATTGCTGCTGTATGCTATTATAGTTTCATTAATATTTAAAAATATTATTATCTTTTATTATTTGAGAAGAAAAAAAAAAAAAAGATATGTTTTACGGGCATCACAGGAAAATGACAAAAGCATGATTAAATTGACATGTCCTCCCATAAAAACTGCTGAAATAAATGAGAACCCAAAACAAGAGAACTGAGTCCCAGACAAATTAATATCTTGACTAGAAAAACAGACTCTCCCAGCACCTCTCCATAGGGAGATGAGTGCAGCACAGCAGATAAAACAGACAGTTAATAAACTCGTCACTCTCTAAAGCTACATGGTAACAGATCTGCATGCTTGGCAGGTGTTAAAGGTGTTGACTACAGCACTGGTGCGCTTTAAAATGGGGATTGGACAGGCAGAGGATTTCGAGCTGTTAGGTGGCCAGCTGGATGATTATTACGTGGCTAAAGTACAGTCATTCTTTAAGAGATGCCAAGCTTTGGATACCAACGCAGGAGAACATGGTTAGAGATGTTGTCCAAATCAAACACTTTAATGCTTACTTTTATTTCGCTTTACTTGCAGTTTAAGTAAAATGCATCATATTATGAAATCTCTTAACTGTGGAACTCTATATGGAATAATAAAAAAATAAATAAACGTAAACTAAAAAAATCAATAACCACTTACTTAATCAATTCAAATTATATAATAACTGTCATCAATGCAGTTCAGATGTTGTTATTTTGAAGGTTTTGGATAAGTGAATCTACTAATTCAAATATCAACACAACAGGATAACATACTGTACATCTTTTGCTTATTGGTTATTGTTGAATAATATTTGTTAATTATCTTTTTGTCCCAATTCCACAACAAATCTGTCATACTGGTTATGGAATCAGCTTTCAGGTGATCAGGAAGACATTTGACTGAAATTTAGTTGGACTTCCAAACTGGTTTAAATGAGTCATTACAAAGCTAGTCTTGAATCAGCTATCAGTAGATGAAATTGCAGCACACAGTCGCTGATCAATTTAGTTGTTCATTATCTGAGAATAGCCATATTTCTCACAGCTTCTCAGAGAAGTAGTGCAGTTCAGAACGGAAGATCTAAACCGTATGTCAGGACTGAGCTGCCTGTTTCATTAAAGAAAATAGGTGGACAATTCCCTAGATAATCTACCAGTATTACATATGCGACCCCTTTCATTTAGCTCATTTTCCCAACAATTTTCAATTGTGTTCATACTGAGAAAAAAACCCTGATTATTTCATGCTACAGTTGAGTAAACAATCATTACATATATAATTTATTTTAATTGAAAAATGAAATAATATAACAATTAATTGAATTATTTAATTAAAAAATATTTTTAAAACATAAAACACTTTTTTTTTAAGAATTAACTGCACAAATATGACTGCATGATACATGATTCTGGCAAACAATCAAAACAAAGTTCATTTAGTAAGCTTTCCTTTTTTATTTTTAATAAAAAAAATATTATATTTATAATTAGTATAGTCAGTCATTAGTATAGTTTTTGTTTTCATTTTAATATAAGTTAAAGGTTTAATTTTTCCCCCTTAAATAAATATGTTCAAATAGTTTTTAATATTCATATTTAAATCTTTTATTTACGTTGAAATTAAACTAAAATAAAATTAAACATACTGATTTTTAAAAATATTTTCTTTTATTTCAGGTAGCATTTAATTTATTTAAAGTAAAAAAAAAAAAGTTTTCAAATAGTTTAAGTCATTCAAAAAAATAAATAAATAAAAAAAATGAATAAATAAACTTCTCCACTACCAATATATATACAAACAACAAAATGGATCTAAATCTTAAACTTACTTTAGAGTGGTCATCTCTGTGAGTGATGGCTGGGTGGCTTTGAGGTAGCTGGCCCGTCGTGCCTGCATCTTGGGCGAGGGTTTAGGGCTGCCGTCCGAGTCGCCGCTGTCATCCTCCGCCATGGCTTTGACGTAACTCCCACTGCGCATGCGTCTGCATGGTATATCTTCATCTTTCCCCAGTGGAAAGCCTCCCCACTCATCTTGAGGGACCTGCGGGGTCAGAGGTGACACTGTGTCATGAACCTCTTCTGAAAGGTGCATGTCACCGTCCAAACTGCCTCCCATGTGCTCTGCTCCAAAAAATCACCCACACACACACACACTCTCATCTCCACTTCCTCTCTTTGAGCCGGCCGAGATAATTAATGAGGCTGCCGGTGTGAGCTTGCATGATTACACTAACGACGCCTCCCTGGGTAGTTAAGCATCTGTCTCAGTGCAGCTCTCCCAGGGCAAACTCTCATCAATAGGACTCTCTGAAAGCATGAGAAGTTGGACTGCATTTTCAAGAGAGAGGAACAACTCAGACTGACAAAAGGGAAAAGCTTTCATTTTCAACTAATTGCTTTTATGATAATCAAATGCTAATAATCTAATTGAAATAAAGACTTGGCAAATGCTTATCAAGACTACATAAAGGCATGTCTGATGCTATAAAATGAGAACTGTATTAATCCACTACATCAAGGACCATTTCTGAAGTGGACCAGTGTATAACAAAAAAAGTAAAAAAAAAAATACTAAAAATTACAAAAAAAAAAAAAGTGTAACA
>JAUMHP010000041.1:10250290-10264437 GCA_032361065.1 Enteromius trimaculatus | reverse complement strand
AATGTGTCACTTTTACATTTATGCACAATGACCAAGGCTCAATTTCCAATATTATATAGCTACATGTTTCCTTTTCTAATAAATCAAGTACAACTTAAACTTTATGCTAGTAGATGTAGAAGCTGTTATGAATATCATTGTTCAGCACATACATAAACACTAATAATTCATTTTCATTGAGTTTACATTCACAGTCTGTTAGACTTGGTGGTACTCTTATCATATAACAACAAGGATCCACAGCATTAGTTCCATTGTTTAAATGACTCACAAAAAACATTAAAGTAAATAAATAAATTAATAAAAACAAAACAAAAATGATTTACTAATTACTAAAGCTGGATAAATAACAGTATGCCAGGAAAATAACTGGACCGTGCTTAGTCTATATATATATATATATATATATATATATATTATTTAATTATTATGTGGATCTGGGAAAATCCAGCCTTGCTCAATAGAGCGCTGTTTCCATGCAAAAAACAAATTCAAAGTGTCAGAATGTGAGCAATGAAATTACTAAGGCCATACAAAACTCCTGCTAACAGAGAGTACAGCTGTGTGTATGCAGCATGCATCACTCTGCACAGAGGTTCATTTTAAGGTTTGGAAAGAGATTCTTGGCTGGCATCGAGAGAAAATCCCACTTTAAAGAATTTCACTGTGATTATATGAATCAGTGCAGTGCTTGCGTTACTGGGGAAACGGCTGGCCTTGACGTCAGGAAGTGTATAAAAGGCAGTCAAAGGAAGAATGACTCCAGTAACACCGGTTTTTTGCCCACACACACCCGACAAACACAAAAACTTCCTTCAAAGATGCCACCAACACCCACACAAGCCTTTAGTCAAGTCAAATCTGATGAGCAGATCTGGGTACAAGACTCAGAGTCCTCACAGCAGACTGGGCCTCATTTCAAGGGATGAAAGACTGTGTCCCACATGAGAGCTACCATTTGCTTCTATTAACAGAATTTCAGCTTATACTGTATCTTTAGGTGCTTATTCTTGCTCCATAACATATTTTAAAAATGCAGTAAGCAATGTTGGTTGCTAGCTAGAGCTTTCTCCAGACAAGAACTGTGTGACTTTTTTATTAAGTGTTTTCTATACCTTTATTTCGATAGGAAAGTAAGTGAACAGGAAGCGAAGTGGGGGAGGGAGAGACTGAGAGAGAGAAAAAGAAAGAGTGAGAGAACAAGAAAGAGACAGGGATGGAACCGGAAGGTCCGCAAACCAGGACTCTAACTCGAGAGCTTAATCAAAATAAAATATTTTTTGATATTTCAATTATACTTTTATATATGTGTTAATATATATGTATTAATATACAGTATGTGTTCCCTTTCAGTCAGTCAGTATGACATTACGTCATTAACGTCTTGGGGTCCCACCTGGGAGACCAATCGACTCTAAACTTTGGAGAAAATGCCAATGGGAATTGGCCAGTGGATTTTGCATGCGAAGCCACTCCCCCGGACAACCGAGTATATAAGATGGCGACCCACAAACCACCACTGGAGAACAAAGAAATCTTACCTGTTGTAGAAGAGCCCTTGACCGGTGTGTCCTGCACCTTAGCGGAGAAGGCTGCACTGGAGCCGCGTGGCGGTCCTCCCCTTGGCAGTCCCAGTCCACTAAAAGAGCAAAATTTCTAACAGCTACATGGTCGTCGAGCATGTCCTCTGGGATGATGCTCCGACCGTGTGCGGAAGTTTCCTCACCTAAGTGGCTTGGCACAGTGTCTCGTGGCGGCTGCGGCCATGCTCCTCGGAAAGCTCAAGACTGGATGATTGAGCGGTGGCCCCCCACATGGAGTGTGCGATTGCGGTGCACTTGTGCCTGCAAAACGCTGCCTCCGCCTGTGTCTCCCGTCAAAAGCCTGTAAGCTGTCGTCAGCTCTCACTGGCAAAGCTTACAGTGCTGCAGGCCAGGCCGCTTCAGCCCTGCTTGCCATGGCAGGTCCACCAGGCCAAGGCACTAAAAGAACTGCATGAGGGTAGTTCTGACCATAGCCTGATGCAGGAAATCCGCACAGTGAATGACTTTGCCCTACGGGCGACGAAGGTCACGACACGGGCCCTCAGTCAGATGATGTTTTCCATGGTGGTCCTGGAGCACCATCTCTGGCTGAACCTGGCGCAAATGAGTGACACCAACAAAGTTTGTTTTCTCAATGCACCTGTCTCCCAGGCCGGCCTCTTCGGCGCCACTGTTGAGAACTTCACCAAAACAGTTGTGGATGTTAAATCGCAAAATGCATCCTCTCTTGGATTCGTCACCAAGATTGGTTTGCAGCCATCAACCTAAAGGACGCGTACTTTCACGTCTCAATTTTGCCTCAACACAGACAGTTTCTGCAGTTTGCTTTCAAGAGTCAGGCGTATCAGTACAAGGTCCTCCACTTTAACCGCATTCTGAACTTTCTCGATGAATGGCTAATACTAGCTCACTCGAGGGATCTGCTGTGTGAGCACCGAGACACGGTGCTTCGGCATGTCAGCCGACTGGGGCTTCGGGTCAACCGGGGAAAGAGCAAGTTCTCCCCTGTGCAGACTACTGTATCTCTTTTGTCGTCATGGAGCTGGACTCGGTCAACATGACTGCTCGTCTCACACACGAATGGTCACAGTCAATATTGAAATATCGAGTCGAGCTGAGGTTTTTGTCTTTAAAAACCTCACTCCTGATTGCGCTCACCTCCGTGAAGAGGATTGGTCCTATGTGACGCAGTTTGGGCTGTGGTGTTTTTCATAGTGAGCCAATGAAGTCAGTCAATGAGATAACGTCATAGTGAATGACTGAAAGGGAACGTCTTGGTTACGTAGGTAACCTTCATTTCCTGGAGGGGGAAACAGAGATGTTACATCCCTCCTGCCATAGGCTGGATTGCGCTGGAGAGTCGGTTGCGATCGGCTCCTCAGCAGGAAGCTAATGATGGTTTGCATGCCGCCATCTTATATACCCGGATATCTGGGAGAGTGGCTTCGCATGCAAAATCCACCAGCCAATTCCCATTGGCGTTTTCTCCAAAAGTCAGAATCGATTGGTCTCCCAAGCGGGACCCCATGACGTCAGTCAGTGACGTAATGTGGAGGGGTGCTCTGATTGATCGGCTACTGAGCACTATAATTAAAAACTTACTTCTATTAAAGTAATCCTATTATACCATTTCCAATATTACCCTTCATGCAGTGTGTATGTGAAAGTATGCGATCTGCAGTTTTAAATTCCAAAACTGCACGACAAATAAAGTTATTGTCTCTCAAAATAAAGAATCAACTCCTATCAACCTAAACTAGTCGTTAGTAATTTGAATACGACTTCCGAAAAGGCTACACGTCACGGCGTAACACATTTGAATAATACCCGCGAACAACTCAACCCCACCCATACTTCATTTTTCTGACTGTGCTGTGCACAGTAGACCAATCGCAAAAGACTGGGCCATCTGACTAATCAGAGCTGAGTAGGGTCACGGAAAAATGGGGTTTAGTGAGAATAAATTTTAGAACTACTTTGAACGAATCGTTTGAGAATCACTGTAAAATGAAGTGATATTAAATGCATATTTTGAGAAAACGAAAGCGTTTTTCCACCTTCCATGCATGCAACCCTATTGTAGGAGACTTCCAAAACAATATTAGGAGCCTTAAAAACTGCTTAATAGAGGCACTTTAAATAACTTGTAAAGTGACTTGAAAACAGCGTGCGTGAATCATCGCACACTGCACGGCCGACACAGGAATTCTCACTGGCACAATAGAGGCAGGGTTGCATTGTCACTAAAGTTTATATATATATATGATCTGCCTCCTGCAGTATCCTCACAGGCTTTAGCCTAGTGGCCAGGACATCTTCTTTAAGTTTACAGACATGATGCAGTACCATGATCAGATTTCTTGTCAAAATCTACCCATTCCACTCAAATTAGAAAACATTATTATGAGGTAACCATTGTGAATCATGCTAAAATAAGGTGACAGTTTAGAATACTGGCTGGTTATGTACAGTACTTGCTTAAATATAGATTTTGAATCATTTTAACCAAAAATAAATAATATTATAAATAATTATAAATAATAATAATACTAATTAATTTCATTATTATGTCATACTGATACATGAAGTAAAGTTTTTTTGGTCATACTGAGCATCTCTATAAACAATTGAACCTGGAGTTTTATTTCAGAATGCGTAAACACACACACACACACACACACAGAAGTACTCCCTAAAAGAACAAACACAAAACCCTACAGTAAATGTCTGTATCAAATTTACAACATCAACATCATAATTCTAACTTGATATCGACAGCAAATAACAACTTGCTAAACATCTAAAGAATCTTTCCACAAACCTTTAGAACAAGAACAGCACAGTGCAATGCCCTGTCACTCACAGTTACTATGGCAACCGGCGTCCAGATTTAGCCCTGAAGAAAGATGCCAATTATTCTTTGTATTGACAGAGCATGATAGAGAACATGTGAGACATCCTGCCAGCTCAATTTAGCCTCTGAATTAGTATGTGGCTGCCCACGTGCAAACTCTGATTCACAATGCGCTGCAGGTGGTCTTAAGATCTTCTCTAGTTTGCTCGTTTAATACATGTATAGCGTAATGGGTTACCTCATTTGTCTGTTCACTCGGACTATGGGGACTGTGCAGTCTTATGTATAAAAGGAATAGGAAAAACTTGAAATATTACCTAATGTTATACCTCTTACTATTACACTTTGTTGCATGTTCCCGAGGGTAGGGGTTATGTACATTTTATGTAAAGCTGATTCTAATCCTTACCAGCTGTTTGTTGTAGGTCTGTAAAAGAAAATACATCCCCCTTGTGTAGTATATTTCAGATGTTGTTTAAGCTAACCTTGATAACCAATTTTTGTTCATTTTAACCAAAAAAGTACACACTGCAGCTTTAGAGTGAATTGCTCTTCTTGTCACTTTAATTCAACTTCATGTGGAATTTAAATTCACACTGATGAATGGAAAGGGAGCCAAGTATTCACTTCTGAACTTTGCAGCGCTCAGCTGCATATGGTATATGCTAAGCTAGCAGGCTAATCAGCTAACAGTATGCTAAGCTAGCATTCTAATATAACCGTTCATGACACCAATAATAATGGATGTAGTCTATCCTCTTCATACACTACAAGAACAGCACTCATCCAATTCCACCACCTACGCAGACACGCACATACAAACTCACACAGAACCCAACAAAATAAGAACTTGGTAAAAAACATTGGTAAAAAAAAGTGATTTTCAGGTATAGAGAGGGAAATAATACCAGTCAGAGATTGAATGGATCCAAACAGATGCTTGTCAGCTAAACAGAAAGTAAGGCAGCTAGTGGGTTGCACTTACTTCTCGGCAGAACTCAAATCAAAACTGGAGGCTCTCTCCAGTGGTGGAGGAAGAAGAGGAGGGGTGGTGGAAAGGTGGAGGTGGGTTAGGTGAGCATGTGGGTGTAGGGGAGAATTGAAAGGCATTTTGCATACCTGCAAGAATTGGCATGAACGCTCCTGCTGACAAGCCTCTGCTTTCACTAGAGCCTTATCTACATTTACCGAGGCCTTCTGGTAGACTTGACGTGCTCTGCTCACCGTGAGAGAGGACGACCACGAGCTCTTCTTCACGAGCTGTGAGGCGTCCACGCTCAGCGGGATGCCCGTGCACGTCGAGCACTTGCCCAAATCATTGCTGCTGCGGGAGTTTTTAAGTGCCTGGTCATTGATGGTGTTGTAGGCTTCCAAGAAGTACTGCGACTGTGACTTATCCGGGTGACGGCCCATGGTCATGACACCTGGTGGTCCATGGTGAAACAGACAGGCCTCGCGTTCCAATTCATCCGAGCTCCAGTAGCCAGAGGGTGGCGTCCTGTTCTTGGGTTCAGCCGACTTGCAGCGTTCCCGGCTCTTGCTGCGCTTGCGGTGCCGAATAGCAGGGGGTTCTCCGTCGGGGCTGGCCTTGCCTCCGTTGATGCTGCCCTTGCCATGGCCGTGACCATGGTGTGGGCCTTCTAGTGAGTGGGACTTGGTGAAGAGCTTCTGAACGGAGTGCACCAAGTGCCGGATTCGGCCAGGGCTGTCGCTCCGTTGCTCCAAGGCTGCGGCTGCACGCTTGTACTGCAGTGTGTGATAGCCGTCCCGAGGCACTGGGAGTTGCCGGTCAAACTGATCCAACAGGGTGACTGGGAGACGCTGCTGACCCTTGTTGGCTTGAACTCCTCCTCCGGTGTAGGGAACCACAGCGGTCTCATCCTTCAGCTCGTGCTGTGAGCTGTAGTGTCGGCGGGGGAAGGTCCCGTAAGGCACCACGCAGTCGGGTTGGTAGGGGCTTCTCTGGGAGTAGTAAGAGTGGTCGACCGGGTGGGGGTTGTCGATCTGGCTGATGAGGTAGGGTTTGTGATCCAAGTGGTGACCCATGGAGTCAAAAGAGGGGTCACAAGTCACCACGTGGTGGTGGCTGCGGCTGCTGGATAAGCCTTTCATCACAGAGATGGAATCATCCAGCGAGGGTCGGAGGCATCCACGCACAGTATGGCTCCAAAGTGACCTGACGGTCTGCAGGGAAAACATAGAAAGACATTAATGACCATGAGCTAAATGTGCTAATGTTTTCATGTTTTGTTTTGTTTTGCTCTGTGGGTCAATAATAGGATATTATTTATTTATTTATTTATTTAAAAATACAATTCACAGACATAGTGACCTGAATATACCTCAGATCTGAACTTTGAATTCTGAATTAGAATTCCAAGGATAATATTATAATATTTACAGAAATAGCCATATTTAAATAAAAAATAAACACTTTTCTCAAACTTCTGCTGATTAAGAGAATTGGAAGAGCCAGTGGATGTTGTTAGATGTACATGCTGTATGTGCCTCTGGGAAATGTAGGCGCAAAGGACAACGTTTCTGACTTCAGCAAAATAAAACCAGTTTCCTCATCATTCACTAAGACTGTATCCGTGTGCCACAGTGAGCAAAAATAAAAAAAAAAAGTGTTTATGATTAAAATATGGATATTTATCTTACTATATTCCTTCAATCACCCTGGAGCCATGTGAGGGACATTTAATTAAGGATGTGCATACTTTTTTTAACGTCTTCCGGATTGTATACAGCAAACCCCTGTTTAGTCCAATGGAACGGCTTTGAAGGTTTTGTGGACAGTTGTTAATATACTGTAACTCTGATTTGATTCATCTGCAATAACAAAGTCACATATACCCAGGAAGCTTCTAAGGTAAGTAAAACCCAGCCCAATTTTCATTTTTGGTGAACTAACCCTTTAACCCCTTCACCAGCATGTACCAGTTCAATAAAACCGCAATGGAACCACAACCACTTTGCAAAGAACAATATGAACTCAAACCTAACCAAGCAGAGCTGATCTGATCAAATACCTTGTTAGTTCAATGAACATCTGTGTTTGACATTACACAGCAACAGTCAGGCTCTCAAAATGTTTTTTTGTCTGACAGTACTTGAAAGGATTATTCAAGGCTGAGAAGTCTTGACATCATTTTCTGTTCTTCTCAGAGGGAGAGGAAGAAAGCTAAGATTCAGATGATAGATAGACAATGTAAAAAGAAAAGTAGTATTGAGAATCACAATGAAGTATTCAAGAGGTTTTATACGTCCATTTACAAACCTAGGATTTGGCTTTAGAATGAAATGAGCCGTTTTAGAAGGTTCATGAATAATAATGTTGAGCTCTGCTCTGATTGGCCGTTTCAGAATGCGGCTAATCTAAATAGCTCACATAGCATGGAAGGAAAATATATATTTTAATACTTGTTTTTCCGCAGTTAAATTTTTGGGTAATTATAATATAAAATGCCACATCAGGGAGCCGCTAATAATATGCACGATCGCTTTTAGTTTTACCTCTGTTTATACAAATGAGCTTGTTTCTTCACAATACCTGCAAAACTTCTGCTAGTTCGGCTGGCGGCTAATCTAGAACATAATCTATGTTCAGATTTGCCTGTTTTTTTTTTGTTTTTTTTTTATTCATGGGATTTACACAAGGAGGAGAAAACATTAGTGTTTGAGGCTAACAATATGTAATTTCCATGTACATAACTTTTATTACTTAACTATTTCAAGGAAAATACAATTTTGCCTTCTATGGCACCTTTAAAAGACTTTTTCGACACAGGCTTAACATGTTAACTAATGACTAAATCAATCAACAAATCAAGTAGTACAACCCCTAGAACATTACTTTTATTTCATCACCAATCACAGTTACTTTTAGCCGCTCTCTGTCAGAGTCATTAAGATCAGTGCATGTTGAGCCTGATGGGACACAAGGCAGCACTAAGTCTACTGGGGCACCATTTCAACATGAAGCTTGATCATTACTCCTAGAGCCTCTGATTTGAGAAAATCTCAATTTCCTTTTTATACCGATGTCTTTTCAGATGTTGTCAGAGTCCAGGCTTTCATCAAGGCTCTTCTTAGTGCTCACACTTAGTAATTGCTTGAACTAAGTTAAAAATCTAAACTGATTGTCCCATTTTTCAGTCAGGCTTTGTATTGTCTATCTATTATCTATAAAATTAACTGCGATAAACCACTTTGTCAGGTATGTGATGTGACTGAATCACTCATTTAAACAACTTTGCCATCCCAATTTTGGACTTTTTGTAAGGCATACAGCCAAATACGCAGCAAAAACTGCAGATGGTTAGCATATCCTCATTCAGCCACACTAATTGCATGACGTTGGATATGAAGAAGACCATTTGTTCCAAGAAAGAGAGAAAGAGAGAGAGCAGCAGAGAGAGTGAGAGAGAGCCAACCCTGTTATTAGAGAGGTTATTACTGGGCCTTGTGACAGTCTAATGGGAGGGGGCTGTTGCAGCTTGGAGTGCAAAGCCACGAATCTCAAACACCTACATGCCACACACTCATATCACACATACACAAACAGGAAGAGAGGAGCACATTTACAGCAAATCTTTAGATAGCCAATTGCAAAGCCACGGATTCACATAGCACTGGGGTTCACATTGGCACTGTGAATGTCCTTCAATGTGGTGTCAGCATGACCAAAGTTACATCTTTTGGAGGGATTGGCATGGCAATGATGAGTTATCCTGTGTCGCTTGAAATTTGTCAGGAAATTTTGAAACCAGTGAATTAAAATAATGCAGTGAAAGTGAGCCTTGATGAAAAACAGCTCTCCAATTGCCAGGTATTATTTAGCACAATATTATAGTGAACTAATGCATTATATCTGCCGTAAACACTCACAGATTATAGGAAAGCACTTTGTGGGCCATCCCGTTAAGTGTGCCCTCATTTTACAGTGCATATAAAACTGACATATTAAAGTCATATGCATCTTGATTAAGCCATTCCCCCTCAGTCGTCTCTGGAGAGATGCCAAATGAGAAAAACTTAACAGCTCCTGTGGCTCACGTCTTGGAATTGTATTCTGTCTGCAATGGAAATAGGTCATTGTGACAGGTGGAGTGTGGATTGGCCATGATGTGATTCCCTGTAAAAGCTTTCTAATGGAGACTAACACCTGCCACCCACCTTCCCCTAATACTGGTGAATCCTCTACCATTCATAAGACAGTGACGCCAATTCATTGTTCCCCCAGTGTTGTTTTTCTCAGTGCAGTTTAAAAGTGTATATAGTTATATAGTTATATTGAGAGTAGACTGTGAGTCTCTATGATGTCCCAGTACTATGTCATTATATGTCACACTCTAGCTTTTTTTTTTGGTGGCTACATAACTGGCTTTAGAAATGAAGTTTCTAAAGTTTTTGAAGATCACATATAATTGTCTTACAAACATATTAAATTATTCAACAGTTTATTGAATTGAATGTATTGCACATGCAGTATGTGACTTGGCAATATTAGCATTTTATAAGATTTTATAAGAAACATTTTCTGGATTCAGGTTTCACGTAAAAAGTGTACTGTTTATAATGTTTAGTTTCAGGTTATGTCATGATGTTGTAATAATATGGTACCATTTTTTTCTAGAGTCCAATTCTCAGTATTAACCAGCTGCTTATTAGCATGCATACTACACGCATATTGGTTATTTATAAACCCATATTAATGCCTTATTCTGCATGACCATATTTTAGATCACTTAACCTAAACTTACCAACTACCTTGCTAACTATTAAGGGGTTAGTTCACCCAAAAATAACAATGATCCCAGATCCAGAAACGTAGCAAAAACATTGGTAAAACAGTCCATGTGACATCAGTGGATAAACTTCACTTTTGCGATGCTACAAGAATTATCTTTTGTGCAAATAAAACAAAAATGACATAATTTACTCTTCTTCCACGACTTACGTCTTCCTCCATTTTAGAGTATCTCAACGCGCCGCATATTGTTTACATCCGGGTGAAAGCACATGCATGTACGTAATCTGCGGCTGTTTACGCCTAGAGAAAAGCGTATTCTTATGCGGTAATGTTCTCTAAAATGGAGGAAGACGTAAGTCATGGGAGAAGAATGGTTGAGTATATGATGTTATTTTCGTTTTCTTCACGCAAAAAAAAGTATTCTCTAACTGAAGTCGATCCACTGATGTCACATGGACTTTTTTAAACCAGTGTTGTTACCATGTTTCTGGATCTGGGATTATTTCAGTTGCAATGCTGTCTGGACAGATGGTTCTCTAATATCATCAAAAAAATCTTGTTCTGAAGATGAACGAAGGTCTTACAGTTTGGAACGACATGAGGGTGAGTAATTAATGACACAATGTTCATTTTTGAATGAACTAACCCTTTAATAATTAAGAGTTTATTGAATTAATGGAATTACAATATTACTATATACGTATCATGGAAAATTGATTCCACTGTCTTTTATATGCTGGTTAAGCATAAACTCACAAGATGTGCTGGAATGTATGTTGGGCCATATTTTTATGGGTGACAAAAAGTATATTCTATTACTGCAGTCTTGCATGGGCAATGTCCATCTGTCGTTTTCTTGAGTATTAACGAGAGAGGTTACACAGCATGAGTAATTAGTCTCTGAGGGCAAAGGGTCACCACACAGTGGCTGAACAAATGGGAGAAAAACATGAAAAAATATATACATACTGGAAAATTAGAGCAAGAGACACAGTTATGAGCACATTCATAGTTCATATTTCACATTTTTAAATAAACGTATATACTGGACACACAATGCATAACACTTTTACTAGTACATTTTCTTTTTGATTTTGGACTGGGATCTCCATGTTTTTTGTCATGTACCTATTAATGAAACAATTGGAACTTTGGTTTATTTTCACATGTCCTGATCATAGAGAAAGACAAGACTGCAGTTCAGAACTGTTACTCCAAACAGTTTCTTGTATTTTGGTGATGCTTGATATCACAGCTGACTCTGAGCTCTCGTACAGACAGCAGTTGTGACAGAATGGGATTACTATGATGAATTGGGAGTGCTTTCCCCCTGATTTAATGCTGTGGTCGTGGGCATCCACAAGCGTGTGGAGAGACAACACTTTTTTTCTCTGGTTTCCAAGCCACTTACCAGAGACGGAATAATTACAATTTGGCATAAAAAAATAAAAAAGTAGACCTGCATTCATAACATTCTTGATACAAAAGTATTCTCCAAAAGAAGTGCATACTGTATATAGACATACTGTACAATAGGTCAAATCTCTGTTGAAAACGATGACTGAAAGAACAGTGCTAATATTTCCCTCTGTGTTCCACTTCAGGAGATGAGATCCATGACCACTTCTCTCCTGACTTCCTAAGTCAAACCCCAGAAAGATCCATGGCCCCTTCTGTTCCTCACCAGCCACTTTTGTCTCCATCCACCCATCTCTCTATCAATCTATTCTTGCCTATCCTTCTCCCTTCGGCTGACAGACTTGGCCTTCAAAACCCCCAATCTCAGCAGGGAACTGGATCCTTGACCCTCCTCAATTGCTCATTTATCATTTACAAATGAATGAAGGTGCACATATCAATATAAAAATGACCAACATGGACTTACAGTAAATGTTCACACACACACACTCACTATAGTCACACACACACTTGTGTATCCATGCAGAGAATGATGAGCTGATAAAGATGTGGGTCAGAGGGATATTGATCCCAGTCCGGTGGTATACCGCTGGAGGCAGCGTGATTGATAACGTACCAAGGACCAGGATGATATACTGAAATTTGATTTGTTTCTAAAACAACATCCATCTGACATTTATACATCGTTTAAAGAAAACGGATTAGCCTATGAGAACAAACGAATTAGTTATGATTAATGATAATGCAAGAAAAAAAAAAGGTTCATTATCTATAAACCTTCTGACAAATTGCATTGTACGTCTGGGTTATCCTGAGGTATTGTGCCCAGAGAAGAGTGTTTTAGAAGCGGCTGTAGTTGTATCAAGAATTGTGTAATTAGTTGGCTCAGCTTTAGCTGTAGTGAGGACGGCAGAGCTACTGAATCGATGCAAAGGCCTATTGTGCATTTTGGTGACTCAAGAGCCTCTGTTTGCAGACTTCCTGTGAGCCAAAAATAAACTCAACTTGAATAGATTTCCTCTCTTCTCATGCAGGAATCAGAGAAGCAGAGGGAATGAGATAGAGGAGAGAGAGAGAGAGGAGAAGGGGTGTAATGTTCATTAGCTGTCAGGAGGATCTGGTTTTCATGGGCCTGCGTTTCTTAAGATGGGAAAGGTCATGTGTCATTGCCGGATATGACTGTAGACTCGGTTGTGGGTCGTTTATATTGGCGTTTATATTGTAAGTTATTTTGTGAATCATGTTTAATGGATCTTTGAAAAGAGCTCAGATGCATTTGAGAGGTCAGGTTAGCACTGCAAAGATAGCACCTGCTGACAGATCAGGAGTGTCCATTGATGCTTATTCAAAAGTAGCCATGTATTCTGCTGGAATAACTTTATAAATATATCACTAATGCTTTTCTATTTTGCACATTCTGGAGGGCTTTTAAAAGTTTTAAGACTTTTAACATTTATAGAAGAATATTCATATTAGAATATTAATGTAAAAAATACTCATTTAAGACTATTCTGGTCACTCTTTTTTGTAATGAACACCTACGGAGGACTGTAACAGTCCTTCTAAAGACATTGAATCATTTAATGTTACACTCCAAAAAAAATTCTCCATCAATGTTCACCAAAAATGTATGTCATAAATATATCATAACTGCTTTTAAAAACCAGAAAATAATTTCACAACAGAAGCTTATTTTTTGAACAAATCAGATTACATTTTTATCTTTAATTATTAAACCTTCACTAATTTAATTAACGATGGACTGGAGAAGAAGATTATTAGTAAAAACGATAGGTTACAGTTTACCCCAAAATTATGTAAATTCCACCATAATTTACTCATGTTGGTACAAACCTGTATGCAGAACACAAAAGAAAATATTTTAAAGAATATTGGATGTTGGTAGCCAAACTTTTTGGTGACCATCGACATTGAGACATTTCTCAAAATATATTTTATGTTCCACAGAAAAGAAAGTCATACGGATATGAAACAACATTTTGTCAACTATCCCTTTCAATCTCAGGCTGAGGAAGCTATTATAGAGGTATAATTGGAATATAGTGTACAATTCATGTTTTTGACCTTTGATACTTACTGCGTATAGTACGTCATTTTTGAAGCTTAAAATATACAGTCTTCATTCACTGAGAAAAAAAAAAGAGGTCTTGCAGTATGTGTTCTTCAGAAGAAATAAAGTCATACAGAACAATATGCCAGTTGTACATCATGGCAGAACTTTTACTGCATTAAAGAGCTATTTCTACCTTTTTGGATTGGTAAAATTTAAACCAACTATTAATTTGTGTAAAGTTTGCTTCAGTAATATTAAACAGTAGTGCTGTGTTTTGACTTTGAATTTAATTCATTTAATGTAGATTCTGACTCTCAAGCTTTTAATTTCCAAAGAAATGAAATTAAATTCAATATCAACTGCCAAATTTTCTCAAGAGATACAAAATCTCTCAACTAATGCAAATGTAATTAATGTAAAAACTACATAAGAGACCATTGGTACTGCATTACTATTATAGAACTGATTTACATTATAAAAAAATGCTTAAATTACCCTTAA
>JAUMHP010000041.1:10215613-10241020 GCA_032361065.1 Enteromius trimaculatus | reverse complement strand
CAAAACTCAAAAATACAAAGAAAATGGCTGACAAGGCAGCAAACTGGAAACACACGGGCATTTACACAATCCACATAGGAACAGATTGTTACAGCTGGGCTATATATTGCACGAAATTGCTATATATATATTGGGCTATATATTGCGCATCTCGCCAAGCTTTCGAACAATAGTGATTATTATTTCGCAACACTTTACATTAGGCAACACTATCCAATATTAACTCGTTGCTTATTAGTATGCATATTGCTATCATATTGACTGATTATTAGTATATATGAAGCACAAATGAATTCCTTATTATTATAAAATACGCTACTAACAACTACTAATTTACTTACAATAAATAACTAGTAATTAGAAACTTTAAATTCAATATTGTGTCTAGAGGTTTTCTTTGTAAGCGACTACACTTTATTTAACAGATAAGCCCAATAGTTGCTTATTAGCATGAATATTCCTAGAATATTATTTATTTATTAGTGCTAATTAAGCACATATTAATGCCTTATTCTACATCCCTAATCTTACCCTACACCTAAAGTTGACAACTACCTTACTAACTATTAATAAGCAACAAATTAAGATTTTATCGAGGGAAAGGGCGTTACCTATTCTAAAGGGATACCAAAAAACACATAAGCATATATTTGGCAAATAAAGCATGTGAGCACTGAATCAGTGACTCTAGTAACTAGTAGCCTGATTCACACGTGTGTTTGTAGGTCAGAGGTAATGGTGGGGAAAGAAAGCCTCTGCAGCGAGACTATTTCTCATCGGGGTTTCATCGAGTGCACAACCATTTTTCATTCAAGGTGCCGTGTAGCAAAAGACATGAGTTGTGAACCAACAGGATATGCTTAAGACAGATGAACATACGCAATTAAAAACAATGAGAGTGAATCATCACAAGGCAAAATGTTCCGTTAAGAAGATGCGTATCACAGGAAGGAATTTTTTTTGGTCTGTTACAAAACCTAGTGAGCTACCTACCGCCTACATACACAGCTGCCGTCTATGACAGAATCCAAACTGAAATAGATCTTCATAAGTGACCGGTTTAGAACACTCTACATAGGCAGCAACTCGTGCGTCATACATGTAGAGATTTGACTCGCATCTGATTTTAATAGGGATGATGACAGAACATGCAAAAATACACACTACTACCATTCAATTTTGGGGTCAATAAGGTTTTTTTTTTATAGAACCATGTTATGTTCACCAAGGCTGCATTTATTAAAAATATAGTAAAACATATACATTAAAATAACTGCTTCTACCTGAATATATTTTAAAATGTAATTTATTCTTACTTTCTTTTGGATATTCAGATGCTCTGTAGCTTATGTGATTACATCATCACAACATTGATTTATCAAAAGAATCCAACTCATTTGGGTTCCTCTGAGCCAAACAGAAATGGTTATTGATGCTTAGTCCCAACCCCATGCCCAGATTGGTCAAACTGTCCCACATTCAACCAATAAACAATGGTTTGGTCTTTTGAAACACTATTTACTGTTTTCTTTGGAAATTTGAGCAAACGCAAAATGAAAGTAAATGAAAAGTCTTGCGTGTGCATGAAAAAAATAACACATATGCATGAGAGCACAGGAAAAGCAATCTGAAAGCAATCAGAAAAGGCACAGAAAAAAACACAACAGAGCACTTTGACATAAAACAAACCAAAAACAAGGCTGAAACAGCGGAACACACCGGATAAAGCACTAGAATTTTGATTTTCAACTTTTCAACTTTGTTTTGTTATTATATAACAATGTTTCCATTTTCTTTCTCCCTAAACGTTTTTGGACACATCTACAGTATATTGTTAGTAAAAATAAATGGACCTGTTTTTCACTGAAAAGCGGCTATAACAATATTGCAATAAATGGCTATAAATGTATTGCAATGGGGAATGTTATATGTAGACAACATTTAAAGATTTATAATTTCAGTTCTCCATTTTATATGGCACTTGATGTTGACTGCTAGAATAGATCTAAAAAAACAAAGAAAAGTGCAGGTATTTCAAGTGTTTCAAAAAATGTATTTAAATGTTAAATAAAAATCATGTCAGTTTTGATTAATTAAATTCATCCTTGTAATGAAAATGACAAAATAATAATAATAATAATAATAATATTAAAAGGAATAAAGAAATTTAGAATACTACACACAATTTTTTCAAATATTTAAAACTCTTTTAATCAATATTTTAGTATTTACTCACTCATATCCACCATCTTAAATTGCTTAACATTCTGGAGTTGCCTTCTCCATTTATGATACATGCCAAACTACCTTTAAATAAGACTAAAGCAAGGTATCTTAGGATAACAATTCATTTGCCTAATAGGAGGCAGCTGATGGAGTTTTGCCATGATTTTGTGTGAAGGTATGTTGAATAACTAATGCCTGAAGAGAAATGTTAGCATGAAGATATCTATAATCACCATTAAGCGTATCAACAGCATATCCTGGGGTAACTTGCACTGCATACACCTGATGTCATGCTTTACATTACGTAAGGTTCTCAGATTTTACAAGAAAGGCTAATCACCTTTCTAATGCATTTTAATAAGATGCATATGAAATAATAAAAAAAGTAAATCAAAACGTAAAAGTTAAAAATATACACGGGAAAAGATTAAAGCAAATGACAGCACATGTTATTTCTATATTTCAGGGTACTGTGATTTTCTTTTTCAAGAGTTGGAATCAAGAATGACTCAATAATCATCTGTCATTTTGATGCAGAAGTGGGATTTGTACTACAATGCGTCATCTGTGCTCAGCGTGAGCATCATATCCCTATCAGTGCATTGCTGCCATTTTAAAAATGAGGGTCACAAATGTGTCTCACTTCCATTATTGCTGCTGTGTTACTAAGGTTATGTCACTAACAAAACTGGCAAAAAAATCCCTCTTTTTCAACTTTTCCAGCTCATGCTATCATCAGATAAAGCTGTTTTAAATGAGTAGCAGAACACAGGAAAAGAGGGGAAATATGGAGATATTAAACTGAAAATTTAATGAGCAGAGCTCTTGCCACGGGCAACACAGAGAAAGTGCATCTCCCACCACGTGTTTCACCTTCTGCTGTGACATGCTCGCTGGTGCCAACAATGGCTAGTTTCGCTCTCGCTCACAAAAGACAGGAAATATGCACATAAGCACATATGAATGGCACAACATAGCCTATTTAAAAAAAAAAAATTCTCGCAACTCTATGACTGAACTTCTGTATGCTTTATCTAAAGAGACCTTTCTCTTCAACTGTTATGAAATTAAAACCATTAAAAACGTACTGGATAATGTGAAGCTTGTTGAAGAACAACTGTCAAGGTAAAAGCATCAGCTTCTCCTTCTCAATGACTCAATATTTTTTAAGGTCAGTGTGAAATAAAAATTCAGCTCTTTAAATGTTATTGATCTTACTGAAATAAAGTTTTTTTGTTTGTTTTTTGACTGTGTAATTTGAATTAAAAAAGACACAACTCAGACTCCACCAAGTCCCCATTCTATGCTATTTTTTAGCATTTTAGCATTTTTTACTTGTTTAATTTGGATGCACATTACAATACAGAAGAAAGACCTCTAGCTACTTCTGCTGAATTACGACAAACTAAATTAAAAGCAATAAACAAGCATTAAAAGTTTTAGGATTATCTTATATAAGTAAATAATTTAAATAAATAAATATCAGTTTATATATATATATATGTGTGTGTGTGTGTGTGTGTGCTCATTATATATATTAAATATTATATTATTAATACAAAAAAATACAGTGAAAAAAAGAGTCAAGAGTAAATAAATGAAGTAAATGAGAAGAAACATATTAGATATAGATAGAAACATTAAAGATTATTAGTTTAATCCTACTTTACTTACCAGGATTTTCTGTCTAAAAACAGCTAGAACTACTAGGCATTTATATTATAAGTCAAACATGTAAACACTATGCCACCTAGGTTGTAGCTGTTTAGAAATACTGATTTCAGATGAATAAAACTAACATTTTAGTTCAATGTTCTTCCGCAAAAAAGAAGAAGAATAAATTAATTTTAAAAATGTCAGATAAAAAAATATGGCATCATATCTCCCTCGGTTCATGACTGTCACCTCACAGTCAATGGACGTCATTCTAGATTAGTCATCAAGTACTGCTCTTCAGATCGACTTATACTCAGACGCTGGTGTAGACTAAATTATGTTTCTTTTTAGATGCTGCATTGTTCCCAACATTATGTGTCACTCTGCGTGGGATTCTAATGTTTATTAAAATATACAGATGATCTAGACAATCGATGGTTGTAAGTTTAACAACCTATCATTTTCAATGTTCCTTTTAGCATAAGGTACATGCTGTTACACCAACAAAAAAAATTCAGAAGGAAAGATTCATATGCTCGTCCATATCTATTCCCATAGATTTGAAAAACACTTTAGAAAAAACTGAAAACTAAGTAAGTGTTCAATATCAAATCACATCCCAACGCAGTGGAAAGATTGTTTTGCATGCGTTATGGAAGCTGTAGATTGAACATTTATACAGAACTTGAGTGTGATTAAATTAGGCCTTGTCACTGCCACCGTTTGACTGGTGTTCCAGTGCAGCAAACAGTTCTGTCCTAATGAAAGCGGCCTGGCTGCAGTACTCCACGAGCCCTTATCAGTGTGTGTCAGATTAGTCCTCTACAGAGCACTCCTAGATATCTTAACAGCCATGACTCTCATCCAGTGAACCTTCAGACTGTGTATGGAGCACTGGAGCTGCAGTATCAGATGATAGTCCTGTGCAGGACAGTTAATCCAAGTACACTGCTGATTCACAGGAGCCACAGCCTTGGGAGAAACCTAAGGCTGGCTCATGGTTCCTCCATACTCAATATAACTGCACCTGCTATTTGTCTGAATGCATGGCGTTTAGCTGCTAGCTAAAGCTATGACATCTGGAGGTCATTAGTGAACATCTGGATTGTAGTATTAGGTTGGTATTGATTTCTGGTAAATCATTCTTGGTATTGATTTCCGGTAAATCTAAACATTCTTAAAACAAGGCACCTAAAACAAGTTTTACTTAAAGCTGCAGTCTGTATCTTTTTCGTGCTCCAAATTTTCAAAATGTATATAAAAAGCAAGAATCCATTTTCCAAACCGTATTTTTGGCTTGTCCTGAAGCACTGTGGTACACATAAGTGATTATATGCAGACTATTTAGACTAGTAGCCCATTATCTGCATGATTCATTAGACAAGAACAGAGAGAGGCTGACTACAATGTTCTTCCTCAAGACGCACACAATTCTATTTATTAACCGGCTAGAGCACCCAATGACAAATTTACACTTTAAGTACAATGACTTGTATAATACATGTTTTAATGTATTAAAATGCATTTTAATACTTTCTTAGTCATTAAGTGAACAAAAAAAAATCTACATTTATTATAACAAGCCTATTTTAAAAAATAATTAAAAACAAGCCAATAAAAAAAATTAAAGAGATACAGAGAGAGAGAAAAGGTGTAAAATGATCTTTTAGTTTAGAGGCAGGGTAAGCGATGTTTCAAAAACTCTTCAGAAGAGCCGAATACCAAAACATACTTGTAGCCAATCAGCAGCAAGGGGCGTGTCTATTCATTACGCAGAGAATAGAGCAGGCAAGAAGTATGAGCAAGAAGGCAAGAAAGACCTGTGTAAATATGGGGTAAGTTCTCCAGCGATGGAGAGAACTCAAGGAGCGGAAGGCGTGCGATCGGACGCTTAGGTTGCTTTGGTTCTCTAGAGGCGAGTGTCTACATCAGACGCTGTGCCATGACAGCTAAAGTACACTAGAAGCGATAAAGCGACCGTTAAAAATCATTTGAAATTTGTGTCAGCACAACATAAATAGAACGCAGCAGCAGTTTTCTGTCGGAGATTTGTTGCCCTGTTCGCGTCCGATGTACAGAAGACAGCATCATGATGACTCGCGCCCATGCAGAATGTGTGACATTGGTTCTGCTTTGTTTCACAGAACTAAACGGTGCCTGGTTTGCATAGGGTATGTATGTGTGGGGGCGGAGCTATCAGGGGCGTGTTTGTTTTTTGATGATTTCGAATATCAACATTGGCTTCCAGAAATCGCTTATCCTGCCTTTCATTTCTCAGAGAAAAAGATTTTAAAACTTGCTTAATGCTTAACTGCTTATCAATTATTTAAAAAAAAAAAAACATTTGTAAAACTTTTTACCTTACTTATACTTATTAATTTACTTATTTTTGAATTATTGGTTTATATGGGTGCACTCACATGTTTTAAAAAAAAATATTACTTTTATAAAAATTGAATAATTTAAACAAACTCTCAGTAAAAATGGTCTACAGATATTCAAAACATTATGAAACCTACTTAAAATATTTCTAAATATTTATACAGAATATCTAATTTATAGAGATCTCTGAAACCTAATTCTCATCTTTATGTTGTTCCAAACCTGAAAGACTTTTCGTTCATCTTTGGAAAACAAATGAAGATATTACTGATGAAATCGGTGAGCTTCGTTTTTGAGTGAACTATCCCTGAGTGAACCATTTAATGCAAATTTTCTTAAAAAGTTAACATTTCAAGACTTTGGAAATATTTTCTGTAAAACACAATAAATGACTGATTTAAAAATATATAACATATAGCAGAATATCAACCAAGAAACAGACTGTGTTGTCCTTGACAGGAGATGAGTGTGTGTGAGCGTAGGTGTGTGTACTACCCCATCTGTCTGTGGCTTCTCACAGACAACTTTGTGTCCTTCCATGTTGTCCACAACAACACTCCAAACAACAGGGAGCTTGTTAAACAATGTCCCATCTAATTAAATTATTATTAATATCAAGTCAAGAATGAGGTTAATCTGAATTTTACCAAACAAACAGCATCAGCAAACCAGGCGGATTTCCACAAAGCTCCTAATACAACACACAACATTAAGGGAAAACACATGAAATCATACTCACGCTCAACAGTTCCTCATTTTCGGCTGATGTATTCCAGTGCACACAGGAATCCTTTTGTTACAAAACTCCACACCAGCCTGACGGGGATAAAGAGAAACAGAACTGAGGTTATTAAATTTAGCAAGTGCACCAGCAGGGAGGTTCACAAAGCCAGAAAATATACCGCTACCTAATTTGAGCAAGAGAAGAATAAAATTGGAGAGGCTTTATGGTTCTCATTAAAAGTAGTTGCGTGTTTATTATCTGAGATGAAGACATAAAGAAAGGGTTGAAGGCAAAGGCACTTCAAACACACAGGGTGAGCGAGAACGAGCAGAAGATTCTTCCTGACACACTCGCAGACAAAAGACAGGCTTGTAAACAAACCCGGCTAAACAAATATAAAGTGCATTTAAAGACAGGCAGATTTTGCCCTTGGAAATATGCACGGGATATAATAAATTAATCAGTTTTCAGACCGCCAAAAATTTGTTAAAAAGGCAGGGAGCAGGCAATAGGCAAGGACTGAGATTACTCTTTGTTAAACTTGTAAACTTTTATAACTAAAACAAATAAAAGCTTTAAATGGGTTAACAGACTTAAATGGGTTAATAAGACTTAATTATTAAGATTCAATCACTGATTATTAAATACATTTTATTACATAAGCAAAATGTTTCCAATGCAAAAACCTGACTAAAATTTGTTATATTATGAGATATATCTGAAAAGTAATTTTGTTACCCCAGTAAATTTATTCTCATATAAGTATGTTTTGGTATTTTACAAGAAACAAAGCAAAATAATGCTAAAGAAAATAATTTTCACATTATATTCATATATTATATCAATAAAAGAATTTTGATCCTAACATTTTTGTAAAGTATACCTTTTTCCAAAAAAAAAAAATAAAGATAAATAAATAAAAAAATCTGTTTAATCGTTAGGATTGGGATTATGCATCTAAACGCAATCTTTAAGTACTTAAAGAACTGTAACGAAACGTGATGTTCTTCACTAAATTAAATAAACCACATATTTTGTTGCCATGGAGAACACAAAGGCTTTTGTCTCTCATCTCTGGCAAGTTTAATATCAAATCCGTCTTCAAAAAAAAAAATTCATGGCACTTCAAGGATAGCACGTAATTTAACTGAGATTCCAAAGGGCCCTTTGTGAGCACCATGGAGCGATATCAGATCAATATTATTTCACCCCAACATTTGCATATTGTACTCTTTATGAAATCCTCCACAGTAGAAGTCTTCAAAGCGTTAGAGAGAGCCATGGATGTATCATGAGATAACACGCACACACACTTACACACAATCTGAGTGTTTGTATGTTTGTATGTTTAAGCGGGCTCTTCCTGAGCCTCCGGATGCAGCTCAAGACAAGCTGTTTCCTCTGCATCATTATTCACACAGACGAGCATCATTGGCTTTGATCATTAGATGCTATCTTTGATGAAACTCCGTAACACAAACGGGTAAACTGTTGGCTGAGTGTGAGATGTAATGAGTGGGAAGCGCTGTCTTGATTTCCCAGCTGAACTGAATTTATGGAGGTTTTCTGCCCTGTATCCTCTCTATAGATCCCATAGGTGATCCACAGTTATTACAGAGAGAACATTTCCTCTTAAAGTGAAACATACACAGATTAAGTCCTTAAATAACCTCTCAGTCAAATAAGTACTGCTATGTTCTGGATAATTTCAAGGCTGAGCCTTAAAACTGTACATTTTGTCATCATTTACTCACCCTCAAGTAGTTTTAAACCTGTATGAGATTCTATGAACTCTTGAACACAAAAAAGCTATTTTAAAAAAATGTTGCCATTGACTTTAACAGTAGGAAAAAATAAATAAACTAAGCAATTTGCACGTATAATCACAGACGGATTGCATGTGATAGAGAACGTGATATTGTGTAGCTTGTCTGCAAACTATGACTCTGTGTATCAAATGCCTCTCTGTCTGAAAACAGGTAATGGAGGTTTATTACGGCTTTACTAACGAGATGCACATGATTATCTCATGCAATATATTGCGCATATATACTATATTGCCAAAAGTTTTTGCTCATCTGCTTTTAGACGCATATGGACATCCCTGTCTTAATACATAGCTTTAACTCTTATGGGAAGGCTTTCCACAAGGTTTAGGAGTGTGTTTATGGGAATGTTTGACCATTCTTCAAGAAGCGCATTTGTGAGGTCAGACACTGATGCTGGACGAGAAGTCCTGGCAAGCGGTCTTCGCTCTAATTCATCCCAAAGGTGTTCTGTCGGGTTGAGGTCAGGACTCTTTGGACAGTCAAGTTCTTCCAAACCAAACTCGCTCATCCATGTCTTTATGGACCTTGCCTTGTGCACTGGTGCAGTGTCATGTTGGAACAGGAAGGGGCCATCCCCACAACTAAATAAGTGGAGTGTGAGAACTAACAGAATTTTCATTTTTAGGTAAACTATTGCTTTCAGGCATATGGAACTAAACAATGCCAACAAAACTACAATATGTTATACGTTGATATTAAAATACTTATCATTTAACAACTTTCACTTAGAAATTGCTAATAAATGTGGAAAAAAAACCCAGCTATACTGAAATAATAGATAAAATTTTTAGGCAAAATAGGTTCATTAAAAAGATATTTTATATTTCCTGTATAACATAATCCAGAAATCTATATTAATAGTAATAACTATTATACCACAAATATTATTGGTGGCAGGAGCAGATGTGTACTTAATGTAATTTACATTATCGCATGTCTCAATCAATCACAGATTATCGCATGTCTCAAAATATTCCAAATTAGTTTAAATTTGGACCAAAAACGATCACCAAATCACCAAAAATGATGGAAATAATACAATTTAATACTAAAAAAAATTTTTGTTTTGTTTTATTTAAATAACATCGACATTAAAGTCAATTAATTTCATTAAAATACATTAAAATAAAATTAAACATTTTATTTAAAAACACCCCCAAAAGAAAGTGTTTGCAGATTAAATAATTCTTGTTGACTGTTTTGTAATTAAATATAGTTTGACCTGGTGTGAAAAATGTGTTTGAACTTTACTTTCCTGCCATCAAATTATTATAGTCTTTCATACATAATAATAAAGTGCTGATGTTACTTTGCATACAGATCACACTTACACAGTCCAGCGCCTGAGGCACAAACAAACAATTTACTATGAAGGAAAATATTAGCATACAGTACAGTATACAGTGGAATATACTCACATGCATAAACATCTTCTCATAATGTCCTTGACCAAAAAGCACGGTAAGCGTCTTTCAGTATCTCAGTGCTTCAATGCTATACCACCAAAACAGATCTTCTCGAGATGGCCTTTGCCCTCCCGCTTCAATAATACAGGACAATTACTGTCTTGACAGGCAGCACATAGAGCTTAACTTAATTCAATTGTCTGCTATTCTCAGTCCCCATACTAGAGGCTCTTCTTACACCCAGCTCTTGTGTTTAAGCACCTGTGATTGATGGAGATAATGAATGAGTCTACATCCATTACCGTGATGCGGGCTGCTGTGTGAAGTAATATCAAAGCAGGGACACGGTGGGAACGCTGAGCACTGAAGAGGCCAAGGGGGCCCAAGAAGCCAGTCTCACTGATATATGGGACCGCCTCAGGCTACCTGGCGACTGACTAACCCATGCTAACGCAATATGTTCACTTTCAGAGCAGCTCAGATTGCTGTTCTCCACACAGCAGTCAAACTCATTTAGAAATTCAGAGGGGGAATTATGAATATAGCTACTGTTGTTTTAAAACCAGCCCTGACTGGAGCCGGAATCATTAAAGGGATAGTTTACACAAAAATGAAGATCCGGTCATCATTTATTCACAATCATATAATTCGAAGATTTAGAATTTCTGCAGGAAAAAGAAGAAAATATTGTCTTTTGCGTTCCTCAGAATAGTATTACACTTTACATGTTTTGATCGACATGAGGGTGAATAAATAATGACTGAACTTTCATTTTTGGGTGGACTATGCCTTTTATATTTCCACTTGGGCCATGGAATGTCTTTTAGGGAATAGATAGAAGTCATAAAATGATATATTTTACTTATATTGCATATGGTGCCACTTACAGTACAGTTCTTCATATCATAGCTATTTATAGATGATATGAGTATCTGAAATACAGCCACCATAAATACTGACAACTGGAGGAAAGTTAGCGACAGCAGCCTGAGAGCAAGTTAATTAGTTTGTCATTTTATTGTACTGGTCTTTGAGTGGAAGGGGAGGAGTGAACAGTTGGTCAGAGAGAGAGAGAGAGAGAGAGAGAGGGAGAGTGGAAGAGAAACTGAGAGACGGCTTTCGAAACAGCTGCCAGGGCTCATTGGAGTTATATCACGCCTCACTTTACAGACAGCAGAACTCTGGCAACATGCATCATCTGTACAGATCTGTGGGGCTTTTTCCTCAAAGGCTAATTCATTTGAAATGTTACAGCTAAAAACAGATATCCGTATTAAGGAAAAGGGACTGAAGTTAAAATCATGAATCCGGGAATCATATACATTAGAGATGCTCATAAACAAAGCTCGACTGGAATGACTCGTTTCCTACACCACTGAAAAACATACATGAATAAATAATTAATAGTTATTAATAACCTCATTTTGCGGTTTGCTTGTTTGTTTGTTTATACAGTACGAAAATACTTGTATCAGAGCTTTTATCATTAAAACCAAAAAATTCATGATACAATACATACCAATAATTCTTAATGTTATGAATAAAATATTAACTCCAATAAAAATATTAAAAAAAGAAACCTAACGTTATTGCCAAGGCAACATTTTTCATTTTTGTAGCAAAACTAAATAATCTCAAAACAAAAAGAATTATTAAATTTATACTGTATGTACATGTAAAAATATTAAATAAACATTTTCTTTTAAATATCTTGATAAAACAATTCCATAAAAACTTCAAATGTATAGCACTGTCAGGTACGCATTTAAATATGTACTCATTCAGGTAATTATTTCAAAGTGCCTTTTATTACCTATTATTATACATTTTTTAGTTTCTAGAAAAAACTGTCACGACATCCCTCGCCAGCCATCAGTCCAGCACACATATAACCTCGCTCTCAAACTACCCTACTTGAGCCAATGTTGCTATGTCATATATACCGGTCAGCATGTAATTCTAGTTAACAGTACTTATAACCCATGTCTTTACAAATACAGTTAACGGTAAAAGATATGATCTCTTGTGCAAATTAAGCAAATAAGAATTTGAGGAAAGCCTCACCCATGTTTTCTGAACCTCATTCCATGCGTCTGCAATGAAGCATCTCAGATCGCACAGCAGTGCACAGTTCATCTGACACCCAGCCTGATCATGTGACACAGATGAAAGACAGAAATACCTTTACTGGCTCATCTGCTTACTGGTTTACTTTGCAGTACTGATGCTTGTATCTTCACACTGATATTTACACTGAATGTGGAATTTCTTAAGGTACAATGAGCCAGAATAATGGAATTTGTAACAAACAGCACAGGCAGGATTTCACTATGGCACGATGACACTGGTGTGAACCCAAACTTGAAACCTCAACACAATCAACGCATCACTGAGGACCACTGATAGAGTTGCATGTGCTTTGTTCTTAACTTTTCAACAGGCTATAGCTAACTACAGTATGCGTACGTGAGAGGGAGAGAGAAATCATTTTAACTGAATAATTTGCAGGAGCATATTCAGATAGTCAGGTGAATGGATAGAGGTCTAGAGGTTAAAATGATCCATATGCCTTCTTGTTGCTCATCAGCACTATTTCATTACATATTCATTGCTACTTTGTTACAAGCAACGCTGCAATTCTGGGTTTGCACACACACACACACACAGTGCATATTAGATGATTTCTGAAGGATCATGTGACTATGAAGACTGGAGTAATGGCTGCTGAAAATTCAGTACTAAATATACTGCAATAGAAAACAGTTTTTTCTGAATTCTGATTTTGCTGAAAGGGGCTGTAAAAATGGATTTGTCTTTGACAGTAATAATAATAATAATCTTTTTACAGTAACAAAGTAATGAAAGTTAAACTTGTACGAGTCACTGAATCATTCCATTCATAAATCCCAACGTTTTTTCTTCAAAACTGAGAACTACAACTTCCATTAAAAGTGTCTCACATTTATCCAGATTCTTTCAGCTCTATTTTTTCGCACAAACAGCTCTTAGACAAGTTCATATTTCTGATGCTAGTTCATGGTATTCAGCAGAAATTAAGCGAGTTTGCGAAATTAGAGTTTACAAAATGAGATTCTGACTTCGTTTTTTCGAAATCTGTACGAATCGATAAGTAGAATCTGAGTCGCAATTGCTAAAATTAAAACAATACCCAAACCTAGTTAAGGATGAAGAGAAGAGGGAACAGGAGGGTGAGGTAAAGAACAAATCCTGGGTAATATGAGAGCAGATGAAAGAACACAGATGTAAATATAAAAATACTATTATTTACAGGATATAATTCCTAATAATAACTCCACAAGTTGCGTTTTCTCTATTCACAATAGATAACAAAAATGCTTATTTAAATATTAAAAGCTGCACATTAATGGTGAAATGGTCTGCATGCACCAATGGCAGGTGTAAAGAGAGACGCCCCACGACCTCTCCAGAGGGAAGTGCTCTGTGATTTCAGGATCAATGGGCCTCTCAGCTAAAACTGCATGAGGATGAAAATGGAGGTCTCTCATGGAGAGCAGTCACTAGAGCGGCTCACGAGAGCACTGCGCTGGCTACAACAGTGTCATTCATCCGGCAGACAAAACTCACAAGGACATACAGCCTCTACACTCAAGCTCAAAAACAATGACTGAAGACTGAAGTAGTTAAATACATTTCCACCAGCAATTCATAACAGAACAATGCAATTTTTCAGCTATAGTTAAAAGAAGGAGAACTGCTAAAAGTCAAAACTAGCAGAGGCAAAAAGGACCATGGTATCTAAAGTGTTATTGGATATGGTTTCATGACAACAGCATGCTTTCTGAATGCTAAAATGATTTAAAAGGCATTTAATAATTGTACAGGCTTTCTAAAAACTTAAAAATTGGTAAAACATTCATATAATGAAATATTTGTGTTATGTAAGATTTGTTCATGTTTTTGAAAGTCTTATGCTGTCTAAGGCTAAATTAATTTGATTAAAAATAGAGTAGACAGTAATATTGTGAAATAGCAATTTACACTTTTTTTCTTTTATAATATATTTTAAAATGCGTTTTGTTCGAAACCCTTATTATATCCCCTGCCAGAATTCTTTGATGAAAAGAAGGTTAAAAAGAAAGTAATTTAATGGACAAATAAGTTAAAATTAATATAACGTATAATAACACATTGATATAATATAATAATAACATTTTTGATTGTTTGCATTCTTGCCGAAAAGACAAAAAAAAAACAAAAAAAAACACGTCATGTAATGTTGTTTGAATAGAAAAAAATTGTCATCATTTATTTTGACATTTACCAACAGGGGTGAATTAGACCATGACTACGAGCCAAACTGGACTCCTTGAAGGTACCTTTTAAATTCCCCCTATTATGCCATTCTAAAGGTTGCTGATATTACGTTATAAGTCTCTTAAAACAGGTTTACATGTATGCATGGTCAAAAAAACACTTGTTTTCTCCAAAAATATATATAATTTTACCCCATTTCTAAATGATTCGTAAACGACTTATGTGAAGCAGTTCGAAGAATCAGTTTATCTAAACCCCTTCTTTCTGTGAGCCCTCACTGCTGTGATTGGTCAGATGGCGCAGTCCTTTATGATTGGTCTACAGTTTGTGTTGGAAAACGAAACACCCATTTCTTTTAATGAACGACAGTACAGCCTCTTCTTGACGTGATGTAATCCACTTGGAAATTGTACTGTTTGTGGTAAGGCAAGTTGTTTGCGACGTAGAACGTGGGCGGACGTTATGCAAATATGTTACTTCGTAACGTGGATCAGTAACAGAAAAAGATTCAAATTGCTAACGACTCGTTTAGACGAATGTGAGCAGACTTTTTTTTTGATAGACAAAAACTTCATTTATCATGCACTGTCGGCGTCACAACTTTGCACATAGTTTATTTTCACATACAGCTACATGACAAACTGCATGAAAGGTCATATTTGAAAAGGCATAATAGGGGCACTTTAAATATCATGACATATAAATATGGTTATCATACTGTACTGATCACATTAATAGATGGATAATTCCATTCCAGGGTTCTATACTTGGGTAAGTACGACTGTGGACACGTAAATAACCGTAGAGGCTGAATGAGATTGGTTTTCCAGCAGTTAGAGATGAGTAAGAGAGCGCAGTGCCGGGGGTGGCCACCGAGTGGGCGTTCAGACTGGCACCTCACTGACGCCAGCCTTCCAGCACATCATCACTGCTGGCGCACACAGACAACCTTCCTCAACTGCATCTGCATACGAATTACTACTTTTATTACTTCAGAAGGAGGCCAAGCCTGTGGGATCTTCAATACAATTTAACAAATACAGTACTCTGTCCGAACAATTTGTTGCAACAAGATTCTGGTGACAAGCAATTTGCCTATTCACATTGCAAGTAAAAATGCTGAAAATCATCTATATATCCTAAGGCCCATATATATTGGCTGAATATTTTTTTGCTATTGGCCTTGCCAATGGGTTTTTCTGTTTGTCCAATGTGTCTTTTATTGGACTTTGGAAAATGGGACCCTTTTTTGACTGTGCTGAAAAATTCCAGCACCTGAGCACCCTTTCTCTGTAAAGGGACCTCATTTCAAATTCACAATTTACTGCATGTTTTTTTTTTTTTTTTTTAAGACAACAGACACTTAGATTACTGAGTGCACTTTACAAAGTGTTTAATTTTTATTCATACAAAATATCATAATCTTTATGAAAAATACTATAACAGAATTACAGACAGAATCAAGCAGTTGACATTTAAATAAAACATTTTATTTTACAGATATTTTTTGTCAAGTTATTTTTTTCATATTTAATAATTTACATTATGAAATTTTATGTTCAGCAATCTTTTATACATTGGTGCAAAATAAATAAGTCAATAAATATCAGCCAACCACTCATTATAAAATGTACATTTATTATAAAATAAAATATTTGTATATAATAGAATAAATAATATAATACTGCATTTGTACAATAACATTTATCATTATTAAATTGCCATTTAATTCAATAACATTTTAGCACATCATAATCCAATGTGATTACAGGTCTTTTTGTGCTTTTGACCTAAATCTATCTATGCAGCACGATTTGAGATTTGTAAAAACCTACACAATACAAATCACTCACTGTTGTAGCATATGACAGAATAATGGCAGGCAAAAACAAAGATATAAGATTAAACAAAAACCTGTTGCTTTGTTAAAGACATCAAAAAATATTTTTTCCCCAAAGATCCTGAATTTCTTTTTTTAACAGCTACTAAAATATTCCACATGCTCAAAGTAGCGTCACTTAGTTTTGAGATAAAACGATGCACGCTCACCTTATCCACAAATCTAACAGATACTTTGCCTTCAGCTCAGTCAACCCAATCAAGGCTGGGCTCTTATTCTCCCTAATTAGGAAGTATGTGACCACACAAGCCCCGTGACCCTATTCAACCCTTTAGTCTCATCTCAGAAGTCCAGATACATCATCGTAAAGGGACAGCACGCATATGAATCCCACAGCATAATGACATACACAAAAACATCACTTGAATTAAGTAAAAGTCACTCCCTTCAAGCACACACATAAAAAGTTGTTAATTTAGAACAGTGACGTGTTACGCTTAAATCCCACAGCAGCACGTCTGCCGAGCTTTTCCTCTGACCCCAAAAGACCTTCTCCTCACCTCTGGACGCCTGAGTGAGTCACACAAGCCCAGTGTGCAAGTGTGTGGGCCTGGAGCAAAGCAAATCTGCTGTTCCATCTCAAGCAATTACACTCCGTCATAATGACAATGATGAATACGAAAACAGCAGGAAGCCGTAGAGTTTTCTTTAGACACACGCGAGACAAGCTAACTTCCGTTTAATGATTCACGCACCCCGTAGCTTCATTGTGATGCAACTATTTTTAATATAACCGCACCGATGCAGCCGTGGCAGGACACATTCATTGCACTTCCCCGCCAGAGCCGGCGCTAATGGAATCATTTGAAGCTGGCTGCTCTTCAAGTTTTTAATTGAAAATGCTACAGAGGATTTCGGATTGAGCAGGGCTGTAGGGGGGTTGTTTTGTTGCCCTGTTGATGCATTCCTGCTTCCGAAAAGCTAAATTTGATACCAGATCAGGAGTTATAACTATTATACTATTTAGTGATGCTCCGATTGATGGGCAAACGATCATGATCGGCCGATATTGGGTGCAAATAGCTTGATCGGCGAACCACAAAAGTGACGATCAAAAAAGCTGATCACTTGACATAAATTACTCGCGCGACTTTTGCATGCACGGCACACAGGTAAACAACAGCAGAGCGGAGCTTCCCAGTGGCAACATGAGTTCTCCCGTCTGGAAGTTTTTCAAAGTTTTTGTTTCGTTTCGTTTTTGCCCAAACTTCAAAGGTCTGTTAAATGAATAAAACTAGAGGCATTTGTTAGCTTTAAGATTAGTTTTTCAATTTAATTATTCAATCCAAATACACTTTATTGCTGGAATTCTTTCCGAAATTTGTCTTGGATCTCAAAGCCTAACCTATTCAATCTAGCATCTGCACGCAAGCCCTCTGTTGCCTAGCAAAATATAATATTTCTTATACAAAATGTGAGTAGGGTCAGACATAATTTTTACTGACAGGCTCTGCTACCTGAAGGATTTTGTACTCGGTGTTAGTAGGCCGAGGCCCAGCATGTTTTGGTTTTAAACCTTTTGTGGCCAATTTAATTTTAATATATTAAAAAAGGCTACATTTTACAAGTAGCCTCGGCCTACAGTATGTAACCTCATCCCATCCCAAGTTCATCTGGTTGGTAACTATCTGCTTGGCCTCCTTGTTTCTCTGCCCTGTTTTTTTTTTAGAAAGGATGGCATTGGTTTACAGTACCTTACATTATTTTATTGTTTGGATCTGATGTAGTTAGTTCCTCAAATACATCAGACATTCATAATGATAACAGAAGAAGAAAAAAAAAACACTTGCCATAGTTTTGTCCTTGTGGCAGTAGCCAGTTTTGGTGTAACAAGTTTTATATTTTGCTGCCAATTATAAAATGTAATGAGTGTATTAAGAGGCTACATCCCATTAAGCTGATCTTATGTGTGTTGGTCTGCCTGACCCCTCTTTGTTTGGAATAAGTTGAAGTAAGTCTGCCTTATTTGGGAAAGATGGCCTAGAGTAGCCTTAAGTTCTCATTTTCTAAAATAAACACTTGGTGGTTCTTCAAGATCTTGACTGTAGCCTATTTCTACAGTTTTATTATTATTATTATTAATTTAGAGTTAGTTTCATTTCTACAAATAGTGCAAACTCTGCTAGATTATAGATAAAAGATTCCCATTCCCCTGCCATTCTATGATCGGCAGTGATCGGCAATCGGCAGATCACGATCTTGGTGATTGGTAATCGATGATCGGCCCCAAAAACGCTGATCGGAGCATCTCTAATACTATTCTATACTAAGGTTTTACAATTAGATGGTAAAACATATCTACAGACCAGAACCTAGAACCATCTCTCCCATACAGTATTTTTTTAAACAATCGTTTAAAAATGACACTACGGTTGGCTTAAAATGAACATAAAATACTTTGAAAATTAATCAGACACACTAAAGGCATCAGTAATAATCAAAAGGTGAACATTTATTAGTAAGCTGTTTAATGATATAATTATTATTAATAATATGTTCATTTGTTAAACATATTATATAACAAATATTAATTTCCAACCTATTTTGGGTTCATTTTAAGAAAGACTTGTCTGTATTTAACACAGCAATTTTGTTAAAGAAATAAAATAAAAATAATTGAATAAAATATGTAGAGCTAAAAAAAATGAAGGGGAATAAAATCTTAACTGTAACTAACTAAAATTGATTTTAAAAAATCCTAAATAAATATATAGCCAAAAAATGTCAATCACCTGACTAAAATAATAAAAATGACTATGAAAAGAAAAAAATAATAAATAAATAAATAAATGTTAAAAAAACAAAATGTAAGTTGTTCGGTTTTTCTATGTAGGTATAAGATAAAACCACTTGATCTATTCCATCTGTAAGAACAGGTGGTATAAAAAACACAATGAAAATAGATTTACTGCAAACAGAATTTGCTTACAATTGAACTTTTTCTTGATATCTGTCCAAACCTTACAAGTAATAATAATGGATTGGCAGTAGCTTTCTACTCAGTAACTCTGGGGAATAAATGGTGCAGCAGCAAGAAGGACACCTTCAATTTGCGATTCTTCTAAGCGTTGTCATACAGGAGAGTCAGCATATTCTGCTTGCCAAATCCATCCAGCTCTTATCTGGACTGCACAGTAAAATAAACAGAAATTGGGAAACTGCAGCCCTCCTTTACAGAATGGCCTGTGCTGAGATTTCAGCTTAACCTGTGTTATGTTCCCTTTCCAAACAAATCTGGAGGTGAGTCCATCTACACCAAAAATAACCTTGCTCAAAGAGTCTGTGGCTAATATAAAAATTAATACAGTTCAGATGGCAAAACAATAAAAAGAAAAAAGAATCTCATCTTTTTGAAGTATTTATTTTCTAAATGGACCGTGTTTACACTGATTTCTGTACTGTAGGCATATTCATCTTGAAATCTCCAAACCATCTCTCGAGATCAGAAAAAAATGTGTATATATATATATATATATATATGTATATATAGGGAACTGAATTTTCTCTGCACATTTTTAAAATGAGCAGTTTCCCCATTTTATCCTTATTCTCATACTAGTATTGTTTGATTCTTTCGGCTCTCTGCAAGTGAGAATGTCATACTCCCTCACCGCTTCAACGTGCTTAATCTTTTAAGCACAGAATCATCTTAAGATAAGGACTGTTCCTACTCCTTCGAGAATATAGTAGACACTGATTTTTTTCTCTTCTTTTTGCCAGAGGAGCAGACAATAATTAGGCCTCTTAAGTAAGCCTTCAGTGATTTCCAAAATTACCCCCGGGATGCAGAGTCTTCATTCACACTTAGAAAAGTCTCAATATTTGAGTTTGAGAATATCACGAACTAAGAGTAAATGATTAATAAATATCCAACATTTATAGCTGGGTGTTGATGGCATTTAAATTTCTGCTTCCTTTCCTATAAGCACAAAAATTAGTTTAAATATTATACACGCAAATATTCTCTAATTATGTACTGTATATGTGTGTCTTTATATATACATAATAAATATACACGGTTCACATGCACATATGTACACTTAAAGGTGCAGTGTGGAAACTTTAGCAGCATCTAGATTGTCACAAATTGTTCACAGCTTGTTCAAGAGCTTGATTGAAAGGTGATCTGACCAATCAGAATTCTGATATTATGTGCTGCCACTGCTATCCAATGTTTGCCATAGAAATCCATGTTAAAAGGGGTTAAAAAAAGATTGACTTTTTTTAATTAATGTAAATATAAAAATGTACAGAGGGTCAAGCTGTGCTGTTCCTGTTTGCCACAGTGACGGTAATAAGCTAAGGAATTCCTAAGGAAAGTACTTGATTTGCAAATGAAAAAACCTGTCATGACCGGCCAGTATGCATGGATTTCAGCACTAAAGTTAAATACCAAAACAATCTGTTAAAATATGTGCACTTATCGCTCTGTGGACAAAATCCCATGAACTTTGCCCCAGTCGGGAGCTGTCTATGCAGATGTGCGCTCATCTGTTTTCAAAATAGCTAACCTTGCATCGCTTCATATCATCTTCTCACTCATTTAACTATGACAAGTCCTTTACTGCAAAAGCGCAGTCACGATAGGCAGTCAAGAAACAACGACACCATGTGCTTTTTAAAACTATTTTCACAGGTTTCACGCTAAATTGTTGGCTTGGAAAATATGTAAATACGCATATGCCCAGCTTTCATGCTTTATGTAAATATGAAAAGACGATCAGGTCACATGTTGATGATCCTATTGACAGAAGTTAAATATTCCACACTGGACCTTTAATGCATATCAACTAGGAACATATGAGACAAAGTCCATTGTGCTACCTCTATTACTATATCACATTTGCTCCAATGAGATAGGCTCATCACAATAACACTGCTTCAATTTTAAACCCCGCAAAAAATACTGATAATACATTTTAAAAAGTTAACCAGAGCACTTTTATGCTGAATTTTTATTTTTATTTTACATGTGCTTTATGTTTGGCCACCAGGGCCCAATCCACTCAGTCGCTCTCCAAGCACACTAATTCCCAGCACTGGGGGAAAGAGTTGCATTCAGTCTGACCTTTTAGCTCACAGCCCACAAATGTCATCCAGGCTTTGATATTCCACTGCACAGTCATGTGACTTCTGCTAAAAACCTTACATGCTTGCATGGGGTCCGCATCTAAATGCTAGCATATGCTTGGCAGGGGAAACAAAAGTCAAAATGTGTACAACAAAAATGTATTTAAAATGTGTAAAATCAGTATAACAAGGACATTTATTCTGTATACAAGTTCAATAGAAAACTCAAAAGATACCTGCTCTGAGATTAAAAGTTGATCATTTTTAAACTGTGATGGCTTCTGCCACATGGGGTTCTGAGAGAGAGATAAGTAAAAAATCTCAAATAACTGATTGAAAATGATTGTTTCAAGCTCCTTGGGAGAGAATGATGACCCCTGAATAGACTCTATTTAATCCCAATGTGACCTAGATTATGAATAAAAGATGCAGGAATATGACATCCGTGCTTGGACCAATCTAATAAACCTAAATCTTTGTACTGTAAGATATTCTTACAACAGCAGCAATGCAGAGCAGATCTTAATCTAACAAAGGCTGTGCTATTTAACCTTTTAGCACTATTAACAAAAAGGTAAAAACATTCAAGTTTACACAAAGCATTGCACAATGGCCTGCTGTCCTGGCAATACAATTACCCAGCATCCCTCAGTAGGCCTGGATGTGCTGTGATTAGAGGCTTGAGGGATCTCCTGCTTGATCTGCCTCTCATTCCTCTAGTCTGCTAGTCTCGAATCCTGCAGTTATGAGCTACACAGTAACAGTGGGAACCAGGGACGACGCCGATTAGTTCGGGGAAATCCTAAAGGGTTCATGGGAACACTTCTGACTGTGAATAAATTGTGTTTGGGACTAACGCTGATCAAGCTGGCAGATGTTTCAGGAAAACACAATCTTTGATCCTGAAAAGCAGAGAAGTACATGAAAGTCAT
Organism: Enteromius trimaculatus; assembly: GCA_032361065.1. Classification (NCBI taxonomy): domain Eukaryota; kingdom Metazoa; phylum Chordata; class Actinopteri; order Cypriniformes; family Cyprinidae; genus Enteromius; species Enteromius trimaculatus. The sequence continues at coordinate 10,218,599 of JAUMHP010000041.1, read as the reverse complement.
TAATGCTTGGTGATGGCAAATTTTCTTTTTCTTTTTTTAAAGGGGTCATACCACGTTGTTAAAAAGAACAGTATTTTGTGTATTCGGTGTAATGCAATGTGTTTATGTGGTTTAAGTTTCAAAAAACACATTATTCATATTCCGCAAACTGTACATTATTGTTTCTCCTCTAAGCCCCGCCTTCAGAAACAGGTCGATTTGTACAAAGCTCATTGTTCTAAAAAAAGCGAGGATGTGCTCTGATTGGGCAGCTATCCAGTGTGCTGTGAATGGACGAATACCGCTAACATGTGGCAGAAACGTACGCTATGACACAAAAACAATAAAAGTTATTACAAACGAGGCATTTGTTGCATCCAGTGGAGACAAAATTACTGCACCTCGTAAACATAACACCATATCTGCATTTGCGATCAGAGAAATGGTTCCTTTAATAAGAAAGCATAACATACTTAAAGTATATGAGTCAGAAGCGCCAGACTGTCCTTGCAGAGGTAGAATTGCTCCACTTTATAGTTTCTGTGCACAGCCAGCATAGACTGCTCTGCAGTTCTCCATAATTGCACTGAACACAGTCTAATATTTGGTTTGAACTTTGTTGTAAATACAACTTAAACACTGATTTCTGTTGTGTCCTCTTTTGGAAGCACAAAGGAAATTAGTTTTGCTTTCACAACGACACAAAGTATGTCCAATATATAGCACCTTAAGCAACACTACAGCGAGAATAATAGTTCGACCTCCTTTCTTTGAATAAACATATGGGATATACCCACTCTGTGACGTAAAAAAGTGGGGGCGTGTTTAAATGAGCCTCTTGAAATCACATCATATGACCACCTTAAAAGACATCTGTTATGCTCACCAAAGCTGCATTTATTTATTAATAAATATAGTAAAAATTGCAATATTGTGTAATATTATAATTTAAAATAACCTTTCATTGCTTTCTTATATTGAACACAAAAGAAGGTATCTACAGTGTTGGGCAAGCTACTTAGAAAATGTAGTGAGCTAAGCTATCAGTTAGTCTACATTGAATTAAGCTTAACTACACTAAAGCTACTACCCTGAGAAATGTAGCAAGCTAAGCTACAGCAACATGGAAAAAGTAGCTTACTACATCTAAGCTATTTTTTTAATTGAACCAACTTTAAATCAATGCTACCTTAGTGATAAAAAATTACAGTAAAACAGATAGGCACACATTACTGTGCAATTATATATTTAACAATTGTTCCAAACCAATTTGGCAACAAAAACAAACTTAATAACAAATAACAAAAGGTGTCGATAGTGTGTATGTATCATTATCTGAATGCATGCATATGTGTAACTCTTTGCAGCTTAAAACACAGCACAAACAACATTAGTAGAATTATAAACTACTCCAAACAGTACCAACATGGCAAAAAACACACCGTTGTCTCTTTTTTGTACGGCCACGGCGACTCCCCCCTCAGGATTATTTCCTCTACGTCCTCTGCCATCTTTCCAAAAAGTGTTCACCCAAGCATGTCACACGTCCGGTGCAGAAGGTGGCGTTAACACCAAAAAGCTCATTAGCCAACCGCAGTAAGAAGTCACCGACATTGGTCCGTGTATGGTGGTGGCGTCATATACTGAACTAGGATAAGTGATCCGTAAGCATTTGTATTTCCGATTTGTGCTTAAGCGTCAGACATGCTTGGGAAAATTTAACGTTAGCTTGTGTGGATGCTACCGCACTACTTGATCAATAAAAGAGCTTCGCTAGTGAAAAGCTATTTGATTCGGAAAACAACGACGCTACCAACACGCTACTGAAAAATTTAGTTAAACTAGTAGCGTCACTACTTGTAGCCAAGCTACTGCCCATCACTGGGTATCTATCATTGGTTTGGTGGAATTGGTTCGATAAAAGTCTTACACAATGAACACTTCTCCTCTGCCAAAAAGGAAGACCCATTCAAACCAAAGTTTAGTTCAAGTATGTCTAGGTAAGTGATGACCTAATCTTCCAGAGAGAGATCAGCTTGCCCATTATGTCTGGGCTTTGCTTCCTCCTAAATCCACAGAACTGTCTGATGGCATTTTAACACTTCATATCTCACCCTGCAAAGGGAACAAATATAAGGAATAAAGCGCAGCAAGAGACAGTCAGTGTCCATCTTGTTTGAATGCAATAAATAACTCCATGCCCGTAGTTTTTCAGCATATGTGGAGAATAGCATCTTGTACTCCTCAGCCCCTTCTCGCTTTCCCTTCTTTTCCCCCACTCTCTTCCCTCTAGCTATTGTGACAGCAACTTGTTCTTCCCCAATGTGAGGGCTCCCCCACCCCACCATGCTTCTGTCTGCAGTGGCCCAGTTAGTGCTAGATTATTCCGCTTACATCATCGCATTTCTCTGCATCTCCCACTGTCTTTTGTGCCACCCCAGCCACTCTTGATCTGCGTGTGCACATTTAAGCCTCCTGGATCTGTCCAAGTGGCCTGCTGCGACCCACTGCGCTGCTGCCTTCTTCCAACCAATCATATTTTTACCCACAAAGAGGCAAGGGTCCAGACACTGTCATTCTTGTCACGTCTAAAACTCACTGAGTCTGACAAACGTCTTGGAATGATATGACTATTTTAAAAGAGTCATACCACATATTTGGTCAGAGTATTATTATTTTTTAATATAACCGTTTTTTTTTTTTATTATGTGGGCACAGTAAAGAAACGTTCCCTGACATCCTAAGTTGTTTATGAAAGCCTTTTACTTGGTAAAATCAAAAGGATGTGATGATACACAACACATCACATGTTTAGGTTAAATGGATAGTTAAAGGAACACTCCACTTTTTTTTGGAAATAGGCTCATTTTCCAACATCCCTAGAGTAATAAAGATGTGTTTTACCGTTTTTGAATCCATTCAGCCGATCACCGGGTCTGGTGGTCCAAAAATTAGCATAGCTTAGCATAAATCATTGAATCCGATTAGACCAGCTAGCGTCGCACTA
>JAUMHP010000041.1:10150227-10215133 GCA_032361065.1 Enteromius trimaculatus | reverse complement strand
AACGAGGGACCCTTCGCGAGGGTCGGCTTCGGCTCGGGTGGCGGAAGGGGAGGTGGAGGAAGACAAAAAACGCAGAACCTGAGGATAGGGTGCGCGCGGTATTTAAGGTGGAGAAGGAGAGATTCGCGGAGTTATCAGTAATAGGAGATTGGTGGCAGCTGCGATCGTTCGTGCGTGCTCCTCCTGAAATATGATTAATTCCTTAATCATCATTAATTACTCACCCTCATTGCTCATCAATATTTGAATTATAAACCACAACAATATGTACCTGAAGCAACATAATACAAACAAATAAGCGCCTATATTACAGTAACAAATATGTGCCAGGTTCATGTATTAAATTCATGTTTTAGTGCCACTCACTGGAATTTTTCACTTTGAAACTGCCACAAAATGTGCAGTAGGGACATAATAACGGTGTTGCAGAAATGTGTTTAGAAGCACATATTTCCAATGAGCCTGGGTTGCACAAAATTATGTTTTCTGTAAAGGAGAAAAATCTTAAAGTAACATAAACTGATGTGTCTCGCATTATAGTACTGCTTTTGGTCTTTGTAAAGTCTACTGTCTACTTTCACAGAAAGAGCACCCCAACTGATTTCTTCTAAACAATATCTTGAGTTTTAATAATAGCACTTGTGCATTTACGGTGTGAACCAAGGACTAGGAGAATTGGGCGTTCAGAATGTGTAGTCAATTACTCTGTTGACATTTAAAATGAAGAAAGGGGTCTTTATCATTTCCATTATTCTCCACCCTCAGGATGCCAGAAACCTTTCCCAAGGGGGCGTATAGCCCGCTGAATGCCCTTGCGAAACAAAAGCTGGCTTTTCTGCATGCCTCAGAACACAGAATCTGTGTAATAATTTCATGAGAAATTTCACTGTAGTTCATAAGAGGGCCTGCATTTCCCTCATCACTCAAATGACAGAATGAGATCTATAATGATAGGGAGGCACAGCTGGTATCCCAAGATTAAGCCAATAGATACGCCACCATGGCAACATCCGCTTTTTTTTTTTTTTAAATTAATGATCGTAGGAGTGTTATAGAGACAGACTGCACTTTGACATTAGTACAAAAAGCATGCATCAAAACTCTAAATATTCCCCTCTAATGTCTAAATTCATCAAAATCCTTTTTTATGGCCAAAATCTCAGGCCAAGATTTCAGGATGTTTTATCAGCTGTTTGGACTCTTATTCTAAATGCACTCACTCACTGTAGAGGACCCACTGGAAGTGATGTAATTCATTTAAAATACAATAAAATATGCATATATAAACACACATCTTCAAAATCACATAATTTTAAATGTCAGAGCAAATAAATTCAAATACTTTATTTAAAACAGATCAGCTGACATGTCAATTTCGGTGTGGAGATGTCAACAGTGATGCATATATTCAAATATTAAAGATGACATCTTTACACACCTCATAATATGAGGTCTTTAATACTAAAATTAATCATTAAGCTTGATGGTAATGAATAAAGGCAAGACCCATTTTCCTTTATGTAGAAGTACATACCCATAACGATATGCTGTCTTTGGCAATTCATGGAGAGATCTTACAAAGGGGGCCAATGTAACAAAGATTAAAGCATTGGCCATTCATTATCAAACAAGTCTCATTACCTCTATACAGTAAGGCTGGTGAAGCAGACATTCATTAACTCAAATCCATATAACAAACATTTAGAAATCACAGACCTGAAACCAATACATCTGTTTTGTTAGTCAATATAGACAATCAGTCTAAGCTTATTGAACTGATATTGACCAGCTAAACCAAATATATATAGATATATATAGATAGATATAGATATAGATATATCTATATCTAAACATACAAAATGTAATGAACTAACTAACAGGCTAATAACAAAAGAAAAACAACAACTCTGTATCCATGTCACAATAAAGCATGTGCACAAAGTCAGGGGACTGCATCTTTAATCTACAATTAATCTTATGGCTGTCAGGCTAAACAATTAAAATGATGAACTATTAAAGTCTCGGCTTACAATAAGCCCTTAGTAGGTACAATTTAAATACAGACAGACGTAATATTAAAGTCAGTATACGGCAAACATTGTTCTCTCAACTCCACAACTACATTACACTGACCCAGTTCATTCTGTTAAACAGATTTGATCACACATGTTGGTTAGAGGTTTCTGTGTTAAAATGGTAAAATGTTAATAGACTTTCTGTACAAAGCAATGCTACTTTTGGAGCGGTCAAAAAAAATCTGTATTCCTCTGCTTAGAATTTCATTATAAAAATCATATATGGTGGTATGTGGTGAATACATTGAGAGTTTGAAAAATGAACTGCTAAAACTCTTATAAAGGTGTTTTTATAACCAAATTCAGTGTTTTTATCTACTTAATTATTATCACTAAACGTCTTCTTTTGAAAATCACAGTACACTAAGAAAGTATTACTACTGAGGGTCCAAAGAAATGGCATCAATGGCAAAAAGGTGACTCATTTCAGTCTCACTGACGCCGTAATTGTCTTGTCAAAGTAAGAGCCCCTCATTGAGCCCCTTTTTCCTGCTGTGGCCATCTGGTGAGATGACCCATTTCTCCACTTCCCCTCTGCTGGAAGTGTCACTTCCTGGTCAAGAAACAGGTTAAGCTGGCAAAGATTTACCACTTGTCTACACGACCCCACTCAGAAACCTTTGTAAGAACAACTGCATAATCTCTTTCACTGGCATATAAGTTTTTACAAATGTTTACCTTGAAACAAAAGCAGCAAATACCCATATATATATATATATATATTGTGCTTAAAGGTGTTTAGGTAATTACAGTACTAAAAAAACTACTATTCTGACGGCCATCTTAATGATGGATCATTTATCATAAACATGCAGCTTTTGGTGTCACAAGATGTTACTGGAATCATTTGGATCTCTAAATTCATTCAAACTATTTTATTACAATTAATTAATCAATTAATTGATTAAGTGTAATAACAAAGATCAAATTTAAGGTAAACTAAAGTGAAATAAAATGTTAAAACAATTTTCATCTAAGGCAGCAACGCTTACTGTTACAAAGATTGCCATTTCACAAAATGGTTTAAAGGATTTACCTTTAATTGCAGTTAATGAGAAGAACCTCCTATGTGTTATATCCTCCCAGCACAGTCCTTAGATCCTCTAAAATCTAATAGAATTAAAAAAGAGAGACTTTTCAGACATCCAATCATCCATACTCTGCTAAATACAATCTGACAAAACTGATTCAATCAGAAAAAAAATGATTAATCAAATAAGCCTACTCTCATGTTTTAGCAGATGAGGAGTGTGAAGAGCTGATGTATAAACAGTTTCAGAGCTCTAGAGAAAATAACAGCTCAATTGACCCATGTATGGCTAATTAAAGTAAGCATGTGTATGTGCTGAGTGTAAAGGGGACTTGTGACTCATTAAAGCAGTCAACCTTTCTGCAGTGATTGTGGAAAAAAGTGCTGTGGCACTCTCAACTTTTCCCCAGACTGTCTTTTAAAACGCGCGGAAACGAGGGCGTAGGTGTGTTAGAAAATGTTAATTCAACCTTATTACACACCTGAAATAGTTTACCACCTTTTGGACTTCTAAAAGAGAGCCAAATCATACACATTCTGACAAAACCACTAAAATTACCGCAGTTCTTCATGTTGGAATAAAGCAAAGCAAAGACAAACAGAGTGGAAGGAAGACACGTGAAAGAAATGTGAAAAACTCAGCAGGATATTTTGTAACGCTCTATAATTTATTTTCTCCAGCCCCTGGTTCTCCCTTCCCTCAGGCCACCTGCATGCTCCATCTCTCAGCAGACCATCGTACTGTAGCAAACAACACAGTCCTTCAGTTCCACTGAGGCTGATAGTAATCCTACACATTTACACACAGCTTTAGATGTCGCCAATCTGATAGTGAATGGTATTACTGCCACTGCCATTGTGTCTACATGGCCTCATCACAGCCACATTGATGTACCATTCTGTCTCGAATCAAACAGTCCACAAATTCAATTCTCAAATGGTCTTGACCTTTCACTTAAACTCGACTCTAATCATACATGCAAGGAGAAAAAAAAGAAAAAGAAACACAATATGTTGTGGTTAAGCTTTATCCTGTGTTACATTTACCAGCATGAGTGGCCAAAGACCCAAGAGTGATTCTTTTAACAATATATTCCTTGAATAAAAATAAAGTACGAAAATGTTAAGATTATTTGGACTAAATGGGATACAATAACATCTGAGATGCAACAAAACCTTGGAATACCTTATAGTGCACTGTAAAGTCAGCAATATATGATATGATTTCGGTATTCAAGCCACATGCCATTCTATGAAACACTGATTTGAAATACTTTGTATAAGTCATTTGTACCATTTTATGATACCTTATTGAATACAGCTAACAGCTAAAGAAAAAAACAAAACAAACCCTGACTTATTAATGTGACTGAATTCAGTGCCTACTTTTTAAAACTCGATTTCTCAGTCCAGAGAAAAAATAGCTTCAACTGGAAAACGGATGACCTAAAGCAATGGCTGCATGAGGCATCCAAATTAGATTCATTATCAACACATAAAAGGATGATTGGTTTTAATAAAATAACTTGAGCGGCCATTACCCAAAGCGGTGCTGAGCAATGAGAGACACAGAAGCAGAGCAGGAATTTGAGAGGTTAAATAGAAAGAGCTTTTAAAACTATGTTGGTAATTATTATAGTTATGTATTTTCAAAATACTCCCAGATTGTTCCAAATTCTGTCATCTCCAGACAATTTATTAGGAAGAACATCTTTGGTGACATATGATGGATTTCTCCAATCATTTAGTTTGTTTTCAATTATATCTGAATGTACATCAAAATATGGAAGAAGAGACATGTTGCGACTTCCCCAAAAGCTATAGGAATGTAGAATCCTGTACCATTACAACCCTTATATATGCTTTCTCTGTTTTAACAAAAATGACCTTTGCTGTCATCTAGCACTCACTTACTTTAAAAACAATGATAATTTAATGCAAAAACTGTTAAAGGTAGTCTAATGTTAAGCAAATCTCAAAATGAACACCAAACAAATCATTCCATAAATTCACGCCAATATACATAGTTTAATTTTTTTTGTAATTTGAATTGTTTTATTTGACCTCATTTTAATACTTTAATACTTCATTTATGGGTTACTACCAGTAAAAATGATTTTCTCAACCAATAGTGTAAAAATAGTTGTTGCCCAACCAAGAAAAAGGAAACCTGTTTGAAACTGTCATTTTTCAAGCAACTCCGTTCATTTGGTGACGTAAAAACGACAAGCTTTAACATTTAATGGCCCGATTTTGCACTTCATACCTTTCTTCTCTACTTATTACATACATTATTCATGACTTACCATGCTACCCTAAAATAGCTCATTGATTTTAAGACCACAGAGTATTTCCATCTTGTGTCATAGTCCTCCTTGGGAGAGCTCATTAAAGCAGCTAGTCTAGTTCTGTGCTAGCACCTTCATTAGCAATTGAGACCAAAATAATGAGTCTGTGTCTGTAAAGAAATAATTAAAAAGCCAAAGAACTGATTAGCAATGAATACATATAGCCTATTCAGGAAACGTGTCAGTGAAACATTGTATTATAGGCTGTTTCCAGGCAACACACCGCTGTGCCACTCAACAATGCGTTCTGTGGTTGTAACATATGTTTAGCTTTGATCGTTTCATTCAACCTGTTAGTCTCCACTGCAGCCAGGCAGGCCAACATTTTATTTGACCGTATTTCATTGGCAGTACGTACAGGTGAATGTCCCATAGCCCTATGATTGGTTTACTGCTACGCTGCTATTAACAAACTTAGCAACTGCATGCCGGGTACAAAAAAAAAAAAAACGTGCATCTTTTGCATAATCTATCCCTGAGGCAAACCTGCAGGATATCACTTACTAAGTGCTTCAAAGATCTATGAGCACTGGAAACAGTAACGCTACATTCTTACAGGCTGGCAGGTGTCTATGTTTATATTTCTGTGAACAGATGGTATAAAACTAATAAAAGAAAGAAGAAGAAGAGGAATAAAAGGATACGGCTTGTCTGTTTTATCTGAATATATGTACATATGCTCCCATTTAAAGTGCATATACGTCTATAATGTATACATAGGGGCCTACGTGATCCAGTGTTCCGCAGATAACATGGGCGTTTGAGAGCATTATTCTCTCCGACACTAAAAGTAAAGCACAATGTTTCCAGATGAACCATGTCATTTGATGTGCGCCACTGACAGGAATCTCTCCACAGGGGGTGATGCTAATTTCTAGCAGTGCAGCTTGATCTGCGAAGTAACAAATCCATTAAACAGGAGGAGTTCACTCCAGTCCACGGAGTAGACAATTCTCTGGATTGTCTTCAGAAACACTACAATAGTGGGCTTAGACTACATCTATATGTACAGACTATATATATATATCCTGGTGTTGCAGTGATGGAGGTATCCTGGAACAGGGCAGTTGCACGAAAAGCTGCTCAGATGTGGCTGACCTGTCAAAACTATATGGGCTTGTCTGGTCCATATAGCCTAGCCCAGGTTTAATACAAGTTAAGTTCAATTAGCAACATTTGATAGTAGTGTCCGATTTCTATTTATCTCACACCTAACAGCAAAGCCAAATCTGGATTACTTTGAGGAATGTTATAGCGACAAGACTAGTATGTGTCAACGTGATTACAGTGTGAGGGGGGGAAAACAATACTTCATTGCCATGACAATGCAAAACTATTATTATGTAAACTATAAACCTACCTTTACAGCTATAAGCCACAAGATATTTATTATTTGAACATTATTTTGAAAGTATCTGAAAAAGATCTACTCTGAAAAATACATTGAATTACATTAAATAAAGACAAAATAAATCAATAAAACAAGCCAAGCTAATGAAACAATAACTAACATATGGTCCAATGCCATGTCTCAAGTCAAGTGAATGAATCATCTTATAACAGGCATCCAATACTGACTTCCGGAAAAGGGGAATAACCAATGACATTTGAGATTACAACTAAAACAGCAAGCCCCGCCACACGACTGACAAAAATAAAAGTGTTCGCGAAGGTCGAACGCAGGAATGATTGCGCGCAAGTGCTTGAATTGCGCTAAGATATCTTTTTATGCGCACATCTGACATGTCACACGCGCGCGAGAGTTTGAAATGAGCTTGCGGGCTCCCGTTTCCTCGCGTGTAGATCTATTTTCCTCTCGCAGATATGATTTACCGCGCGCTCCAAGCATCAGTGGTGCGCTCGCTTATTTATGGCATAGATTTGCCGCCACACACCTCCCTCTCTTGACAGGCGCGAGCTCAGTTGAGTTTCCGATCGGCCAAGATCGACCCCATACCCCCCCTCAAAAAAACAAAACAAAAAAAAACTCTCCGGTTCTACACGATTCACGTGAATGACCCAATTGACAATGAAAATGGCGATTGTCGCCGAAAAGCGATAAGTTTGCAGGTATGTTATTTGTACAGTATCGTGCATTATAACAAATCACACATGATTCTGTTGAGCCTATGAATGCAATGGTCAATAAGAGGCGTTCAGATGAGTCATCAGTGAAACACTGAGTTCTATCTGAGGTAATGTAAGCGGCATAATTACTAAATTAGAATGTTTTTAATCACGTTTAACAAATTCTGTCATCGTATCTTATTTTATAACAAGACATCCACTATATATATATATATATATATATTTACACAGTGTAATCTATTAACCACATTTTATATACAAACATTAAGCTGCTTTTAGTCTTCCTCTGAAGTTGGTTTACTCTCCATCCATTAAAATAAGCAAGAAAATATTTAAGTAAATAAGCACATTGATATTGTGTAGTGGTGGTCTCACAGGCTGATAATAGTACGATATGAACATGGAGCATATCGGCCAACACCAATATATTATATGAGAGACTGTTGTTCTTTGAAACAAGACATGAGGGCTCTGTTTGTTTATAGACCCTTTAAAGGCATCTCTCTGGGACAAGTCAATTCCCAGCCCATAGGGAGTGTGAAAGAGAGCTGCTAAGCTATCAGAATAAAACAAGCTAGTAGCACCTTTCTATTCATTTCTCATCCTACTGCTTTAAATAACTTAAACATAGTCGTGGACACTGAGTGTTGCCAGCACATTGTTTTGTCTCATGCAATGAGACTACTGCCCTACATGTGACCTATTAATGAATTGTAAGGCCTGTGGCAGGTGTATGTGTGTGTGTTTCAACAATACAACAGTGAGAAAATGAGAGGGGGTTGTGCTAGACTGTGAGAACATGCAGAGGTGTTGGTGAAACGCGACTGGGGATACTAGCTGTTGGGGATTTTGGGCCAAATAGTCATTTCGTTAACAGCATCCATTTGAGCAAAGTAATTTTCACTTTAGTGATGTATAAATTGGTTTAACTTGTTGAAATACTGTATATGAGCCTAATATTTTACATATAATACAACAATTATTCCAAATATTTGGAATATTCTGGTTTTATTGCAATGCTATTTTTTAATTTAACACTAACAAAAGAAAGACTTAGAATAAGTAGAATTAACTGAATACTACAGAGTTCATTCACTCAGCACACATTCGATTCATTTACAAGGTTATTACAAAAATAAATGTATTTAAATGTATGCTGTTCTTTCTAATACTTTCTAAAAAAATAAAGATGTAAAGATGCATAAAGATGTTAAGCATCACAACTGTTTTTAGCATTGATAATAATTTAGAAGTATGATTTCTTTCTTTAGCAACAAATTAGCATATTAGAATTATCTCTGAAGAATCATGTGACAATCTGGAGTAATGTCAGCTGAAGATTCAGCTTTGCCAGCGCAGGAATACATTACAATTTAAAACATGTTTGTATACTGAAAAAAAAAAAAAAAAAAAAAAAAAAAAAAAAAACACACACAGACATACACACACACACACACAAAACATTTATTTTCAATTGTAATAACACTTACTATCCTTTTTGTTTTTACATAATTTAGGCTTAGTGAGAAACTAATATTATATATATATATATATATATATATATATATATAGTTACATTTTCTATTCTATATATGTTTACACTTCAATTACTTTTTCTGTCACTTAAAAGTTTATTAAAATTTAGAATTATTCATAGCCTACAGTTTAAGGCAAATCTCAAAATGGCCTGAATACACTGTATGATGCATTTACAATGTTTTTTTACATTTTCATTTCATTGTATGCCTACTCTACATCTTGACATATTACAGTATGTGCCACATAAGAATGTCCATACATCCTAATCACGTGGAACATTGCGTTTTAATGATTCACATCCTTTTTTTTTTGAGTGACGTTACAGCAGTTGCTATACAAGGCACAACATTTTTCAGTGAATCATCCTTCCACCTCCGCAGCATAAATACCACCTGTTTCAGAGTGCAGAGGGCTGCAAACCTCTGAAAATCACACAGCTATCCTCATTAAGATGCAAACTCCCACAGTCTTGCAGCTAATTCTGCACCATATACTTACACCCTTCCTCCACAACATCCAGTGTTATTAGCATTATTTTAGGCACAGTGCTAAATGGACTAGGACTCAGACTGTCCTCAGCTGAATCATGAGGGACAGTTCTTTGACGAAATACAAGCTTATATTTTACAACAATTTGACATTAATCCGATCATAAATCTCCTCAAGCTGGAAGGATTTTTTTTTTTTTATCCCCATCAAAAAATAGCTCTTGATTAAAGTGTATTACTGTAACGGGATAATTTCAAATACTGTTTCTTTTAAACATGCACATTAGAGAGCCACTCAAATATAACAAGAAGTCAATATTTCAGGCCTAAATAAACTGCGTTACAAGAATAAAACATTAACAGTTTATAACAATCGGAGATCGCAGGGCATTTAGAAAAGCAGTGCATATTGAGTTCTGTGGGTGAAATAACTGAGGTAAAGTGTGTCAGCTCAACTGGCATGTGTAAAATGAGCCGATCAAATCAAGAGTCAAATTCTGTTACAGTGATCCTCTCCTTCTTATCCTCCACCATCTCGCACATCATTCTGTGCCGCTGTGTCTGACTAAACTGTACAGAATGGGTTTTGGTGGCACCGCTTAATGGCTAATAAAATGTGCACAACCTTAACAACGAGGCAAATCGTGGTCTGAGATTCAAGGTGCCCTTTGAGAGTGTTACTTTAAAGTGATCATTGCCTTTAATTGAGCTTTAAGGAACACTTCCTAATTAGATTACTTCATTCCTATTGCCAAACAAAGCCATCTTCTAAGCATGCCCAGTTATGCTAGTCTGGGCAGTGATACAGCTCAGCAGACAAAACTCTTTCTATTGGATGGAGAACTGAGATGAGACACCCATGTGGGAATCTAATACGGATAACCAGACTTCACGGTCACATTGCTATTTCGAATTTCAAAATGTGTTATTTTAAATAAGTGTGTATATCTAGGTATAGCTTAAATAAAAGCAAACCAGACGCTACTTCAAGCTTCATAGAAAAGCTGTTGAAAAATAAAATCACACTGTTCTAGGGCACTTGACACAGTGGACTGACTCAGATCTAATAAATCTCATATGCACCCACCTCCGCAGTTTGTCTCTCTCTCTCCCTCACTGTCTTTCAGGATGTAGCTTTCTGTCCTCCCCTAAGCATGACATCAAAACTAAATTACATTTATGTCAGACAGTAAGACGGTGACAGGTATAGACTTCTTTGTAGTTCAACAAACAACCATTTGATCAGAGTTTGCATGTTTAAGAGGTTTAAATGCAGCCAGATGTAAAATGACAATCCACTTTATGATAAGGAAACATGATTTCTTTTTTATGGTTAAGGGATTAGTTGTTTTTATTTTTCTATTTAAAATCCTATAACAATTTTTTGTTTAAGCGTATCCTAATCAATAGCACCATCCAATGACGCTTCAAATATACTAGATATCCTATGACACAGACAAACCGAGAAAAAAAGGTAGAAAGAGATAATTCAATCAAAAATAAAATTATGTCATTGTTTAATCCCCTGCATGTCATTCCAGACCTGTATGACGCTTTCTTATGCAACACACAGCAAAAGATTGGTTGAAGACTGTTAGAAATGAAGCCGCTTTTAAACCAAACTTCCATTGTATTTTTGAAACACAGAAACATTTTTCAGAATATCTTTTTTTATGTTCTACAGAAGCAAGTAAGTCATGCAATGACAAAATAGGAATTCTTTTTTCATTCAACTTTCACTCAAAAATAATTTTTTTCTGTCCTTACAGTTCGTTTAAGTAATATATATCTTATATATTATCTTCAAATGTATCATTATAATTGTCAAACTTAAGCTTTAAGTGCATTTTAAATCATGGTTACTAAAAGTTAAGCCAAAGTCAGGCAAATATTACAATAAAATAAAAACCGAATGAAATTAGAGATTATGTAATTTAACCAAGTCAACTTGGCATTCCGAGTTTAGGAGAGACACCATTAGAGTCATATCATCTGTCATTTCAACAGCTGTGTACGGTCTCACAGCACCAATACTTCCTTCTGCAACAGATGTTAGATGCAGGTGATTGCCAGTAAATTAGCTTGATCGAAACAGACAATTCATCTAAAATATCTACTGCAGCTAAATTCGATCTGTGTTGATAAATGTTGCTACCTGACTGTGTCACCGGTCTTTGTTCACTGTACATTCACAGAGACTGTAGCTCATCAGAGGAGGCTGCAGAAATGAAGTGCACAGCTACTTGAAACATCAACGTTACAAGAAATGCGCCTGAATTTACCTCGTCTGTGAAGCGGCACCGAAGTGGCGTGGTAAAGAAACGGATGCCAGCTTAAAACCAACGACGTGTTTCAGTCAATGCAAATTCGCAACAAGAAAATAACCACACTAGGGTTATTATGAAGAAACCACAAACAGCATATCAGAATACTAAAACCTTACCTAATTAGGGTCTTTTTATAAGTCGCAATTCATAAACAGAGTGCTGAAGTAAATCCTTTAGCGTTTCTGAAATACAGACCGTGCATGGAGGGCTGATCGCTGGATATGATACTGGAGTCGGTCGGATCCGCACCTGACAGCGAGCCGTGGAGCTGCGGCGGAGGTACGTGTGCTGCTCGGTGATGCCGGAGCACCGGCAAAATGCGGCATGGAGTACGTGCCAGTGGACTGCTGGGAAAAAAATCCTTTTGAAAAAGAAAAAAAGTCCACCTGTTAAATAATGAAATTGTTTCAATCATGTAATTTCCATAGAATCTGAAATGTAATTTACGGCTTACATCTGTGAACAATGCTGTTAAAACCCTGACATATTGGCTCATAAAACCCATACTCCAGCGATGTTCTGGTATTCTATTCATTTGTGATCCACGCCAGGTTTTAGATTTTGCCAACCGGATACGCTCCATCACAAACCATCATTGTATTACGTAGTCACAGCGCCTAACTTTAATTCCAAGAATCAGTCTGATAATTTTAGCATTCGTCTTTCTTATGCATAAGTATTTCAAAATAGAATTATTGTCATTAATTACGTTACAAGCAGAACCAGATGTTCCGAAGTCAGAATTAACTATGCCTTGTTTTGCATATTGTGTGCCTGTATTTGTGACCCTGGACCACAAACCAGTCATAAGGGTCAGTTTTTCAAAATTAATATTTATACATCATCTGAAAACTAAATAAAGATGCTATCCATTGATTTATGGTTTGTTAGGATAGGTCAAATTGCACAATATTTGGCGATACAACTATTTAAAAATCTATAATCCGAGAGTGCAAAAAAATCTAAATATTGTGAAAATTGCCCAAATAAAGTTCTGAATGATATCACTAATTATGAAGTTTTAATATATTTACCATATGAAATTTACTAAATATCTTCATGGAACTTGATCTTTACCTAATATTTTAATGATTTATGGCATATAAGAACAAAATAAAATTTTGACCTATACAATGCATTTTTGGTTATTGTTACAAACACATCCCTGCTATGATTGGTTTTGTGGTCCAAGGTCACGTTCCAATTAGATAAAATCACCATAATTCTGTTAGCCCAGCATGAACTCATTAAAAAAAAGAGTCAAAATGATATTCTTTAGTTAAGTTTATTATACTTGTTGATATAATAAACATATATTCACTATAAAAATTTAAACAGTGATTGCAATAACATTTCAATTGTGTACAATGTACAATTTCCAGAATCTAAACTTTTAGCAAAACGTAAACCATTAAGATACCATCATTTAAAAAAAAAAAAAAAAAAAAAAAAGACCAATGTATCTGCTAAAAGATACAAAATCTCTGCAAGACATGTCATACTTGGCATAAAAATAACATTAATTGTAAGGAGCCATCCAATTAGGTCACATTGTTCTTGCTTGGATTATCAGAGATGGCTGAATGGAGCATATCAGGGGCTGTGATACTGGTTGTGAGGGGGGCGGGGTGTTCCCTGCTGTGCAGTCTGTCTGAGGAAGGTCAAAATGATCTGGCCTTTTCACTGAGCCCATGTCACTTGCATCCAATCAGAGAAGTGAATAGAACCAAATGAGAGGTTTCATAAGCTCCTTTTGCTGCTGCCATTCTTGTTCTTAGTTAGACTCAGCATGCATTTGATCCTGCAGAGGCAAATTTACATCCGTGACATGAAAGGAGCTCATTTTCTTCCTTTTTACTGCTGATTCATATTGTAGCATTCACATAGCAGCTTGATGAGCTTTCTCCCTTCTCGCGTGGAGGATGCAACTCCGCCCTGTGCCACAAAAGTACTCTTTAAAGTACTTACAATTTTTGAATATGTAATTTCCATTGACGTATTGAGTATAATATTCAAAGTATGTTAATGACAAGGGCATCATTAAACTGTAAGAGCCATGTAAAGAATTGACCATCATATTAAGCATTTGATCTTTTATACTACTGAGAATAATCAATATGACATATCTTCATAGTTATTATCTACAATTATTTGTTAAAACAGTTATTGTTACAGTTTCTAATCTATTAAAAAGCATGTAAAGCATCTGAATTGTTGTACTATATCAAATTGAGAGAGAAAAAAGATACACCATTACTTGCTTAAAACATACAAGGAGTGACTAATCCAACTCTAACGGAATTTAAATGTATTCATGTTTAGCATGTGTGTGTGTAATGCACTGACTACTGTGTGTATGAAACGTGAAACGTGATTCCTCTCTGACACCTAGTGGTCTGAATGATCAGTTACATTAAAACACCACTGACACTTTAGTTTTAAAAGTTAGTAATCTATTATAGGTCTATTCTTTGTTAATTTATTTGTTTATTTTTTACTGCAAGACTTATTAAAACCATACATAAATTTAGATTGTCTAATTTAAATCTAAAAAGTAGGATTGATTACCACTTGATTAAGTGCTGGTAAGTCAAACTAGTTGTTAAGAGACAGTCATAACAACATAGTGACTATGTTTATGTGATTATGTATTGGCAGCAGATGATATAAGGGTCTTTTTGCTTTTCTTATCCACTAGCCGTATGACATGCAAATACTTTTTTTAATACAAATTTAAATAATAATAACAATAATAATAATGATGATGATAATAAAAACAACAACAACAACAACAGAAATGTCTAGAAAAAAAAACTCCTTTAGTTTTTATGTAAATAATCGGGCTAATAATTAGGACCTTTCAACTGCTATTTCCCACTTCAGCCACCAGATGACAGCAGCTCAATAATGCAAAGAGGTCAAACGACGCAACTTATAACGTTTAACCATTACAAATCACTATTAAGTACGTTATGTAACATACTGGAAACACATCGTGACTTATTGGTAGGCATACAGGTAGCTGCTGTAATAGGCTAACATTTAGTTACAGTCCATACGTTTTTATAATCAACAAGTGAAGAAATATATGTGTTTGTTTAAGTGTACATGTGAAAAAAAGTGTAAAGTGTAAAGACAAAGCATGTTAGATTTCTTTAAAACAATATAGACAATAATGTGCAAACAATGCACGCAACGGGCATATATTAAAGCTCTTTTAATTTAGATACAGGCTGTTTACATAACAGTCAGTAATCGTAGCTGGAGCAGTGGCCCCTTTAAATGAGCGTCGAGCGCTTCGTAGAACGGGTACCAGAGGATGTAGGAGAATAAACGGTGCCTGCTTTTGTTTTCTTTAGAAATGTGACTCAAAAAACCGCTCAAGGGCAACCTTGGTTACAAAACCAATCATTAAACTGCTGAAATCCAGAGTTCATCGGCGTTCCTCCACTCTTACAGCCTGCGTATCTACACACAGGATCGCAAAAGAACGAACAAGGTCAAAAGGATATGTATCGCTGCCCGGATAAGGCTTGTACATCAGAATCGTCAGAGAAAACGACGAATGGAGAGGTTTGCTATTCTAGCCATGGAAGAGTTAAAGCGACTTAAACGCATGGAAAACAGTCGCGTGGAATGTCCGCATCCCGTCACTTCACCGGCGCTCGAGCATCTCTGTGCAGCAGACGGAGCACCGCGATGCTCAGCGTGCGAATTAAAGGGACGGCGGCTGAGCAAATGTTCTCTGACTGACTCCTCCTGTGGAGAGACCATGTGGCCAAGCCTACTGGGTTGAGATAGGTACCAGTACCAGCAGGGGACCTCTATATAAAGGCTGGCATAGTTTAGAATAACCAGCAGTTGCTGGTCTTTAGCGTCCAGGTCTTACAAACTGAGGACAGGAACACATTGAACGACACAAATAACCATGTCTCACGCTTGGGGTTATGGAGCACAAGACGGTAAGAGCTGTTTTACGATCCTAAATCAATTAATTAGTCTTTAAGAACTATACCAGCCTCATTTTATTATAATACTTTATAGTATAGTATTTGATATCTACTATTATACAGCAAGGAAAAAAGTGATAAATTATCAAATATAAAATATAAATAAGCATAAAACATGCATAGCACAAATGTTACAAAAACTTGGAAATTATCGTTAAGAAGTACTAATATGTACAATTTAGGTACAAATGTACAGTTTGCACTTTCAGTGCTAAATAAGGTATAAAAGGCTTCAAAACAAAGAAAGAAAAGCCAAATGAACAAGTGGGTAATATATGGCTAAAACAACCTAGATAAATTACGTTACAAAACAAAAGTCATTTCTAAATGTCAAAGCTCAATAAAAAAGCTCCTGCAGCTGCACATATCCACTGCTTACCACTTACATTTGTTGACCTTGAATCGTGCAAGGAATGTAAACACATTTTTTTAGGCATCTAGGTTTTTATCTTACTCTGTTTCATCTTTTTCTCTTGCTCTTTAATTTCAGGGCCAGAGAATTGGGGAGAAAGCTTCCCCATTGCCAACGGACCCAGGCAGTCTCCTATTGATATCGTACCCACCCAAACACAACATGACCCTTCTATGAAGCATCTCAAATTGAAGTATGACCCCGCCACTGCTAAGGGCATCCTCAACAATGGCCATTCATTCCAAGTGGATTTCACTGATGACGACAACAGCTCAAGTTAGTGTATCACTGCTGTACTTATTTTCAACCTTCTAAAGCATTTTTTTTAAAGCTAATGTGATGCAGCCAATAATTTATTCATTTTCTATAGTGCAATTTGCATTATATATTCATTTGGCAGTGCAATGTTTTGGACCTTTTTAGCATTTTCTAAAAAAACTATTGCAAGAAAAAAACATCGCAAGGATTCAGTTTTTGTTGCTTATTGAAAACTAAAGTGAAAATTACTGGTGCATCTAAATGTGTCAGTCAGTACCCATGGTATGTATAAACAGCTCAATCTTCAGCTACTGAAGTCTTACATCAGTTCATCACCCCATCACCTTCCCTATTTCTATCCATTCATTACTAACTTTATTTATTAAGTAGTCCAGGGCAGCTTTTAGTACTCTGATCGAGTCTAAAGCTTACGATCTCTTTTGTAGACAGCAAGGGTTATATGAAACTGTCAATTTCTCTTATTGTGTCTTTGTAGGCTACTTTTTCTCTTACTGAAATTCATTTCCGTTTACTCCAGTTCATCTATATTGAATCAACAAATGATGTAAAACTGTTATGTGAGCAGGGGATGTAGATGTGTGGATGTATTCCTTCCTCTGCCAGTGGAAATAAGGCACTTAGGGCTCTGTGTACTCAAGTGCTAATGTATTCTATTATGAGAGAAAGAATAGAGCCACATATCAATGCTGTATGCCATGGTCGGCCAATGAGAGCAACATGTGCTGAATTTTAATGACCATTTCAAGAGGGGACTCACACATATGCTTGGAAAGAAGCCTTCATAAAAACACTATAGAAAAAAGAGTCACTTTCTGCATACAAAATGCTTGGTGAAAAGAGATGAAAGACGTAGCTATTAGATATGTTTTGTAGTGAATATTAAGCTGCTCAAGTAATATTCCAAAATAACCCACTCACACTGACATGTCAGTCTACTGATAGTAAGTAGAGGTCCCCTGTTATTAAGGATGCTTAATACATATCTGTATCATACCATCCGATATTAGAGATGGACTAGAGATATAACTGAATCAAAATATTGATTTACTGAAATAAGGTTTTCGGCTGATATTGGATATTTATGCTTGTTCATAAAGAACCTCATGATTCATCCAATTTCCATAATTTGCTTTATAATGATTTTTAAAATGATGATTGTAAAAGTCAACAAAATAATATAATTTTAATATCAGCCAGCATTTTTATAACTTGATTTTTCAAATGTTCTTCAAAGAAGTTAATTTATTTTAATCAAAAAGGCTGTAAAAACAGTGACATTGTAAAACATTATTATAATTTGAAATGATAACTTTTGAAATTATGATTTGTGTATTTTAATATTTTTTTATAGTAATTATAAATTATATTTATAATTATAAATGCATACATAGACATTATAAATGCAAAAGTACATTTTTAAAAAATCTTAATTATTCCAAGCATGTAGTGTTTTTGTCTTATATTTGACATATATTTTAGAATGCATATGTATATATCTTAAATTATCTTTATGCTTTATGTACATTGCTACACTGAATTAGAAATACAAATATAATTGCACAAATACATTTAAAAATTCTTCAAAATATATATGAAGAGTTCATTTGCAAAAACAGATGTTTTGAACAATTATCATAAATCATGTTTTTTTTCTTTCATAGTGCATTCAAATTAATCTCAATCAAACTGCAGTTGAGTTATTTGAACAGTAATAAATAACTAATAAAAAAAACAACTAACACTATAAAAATCTGTTTGGTGAATAAACTCTATATCTTCTGTTATCTTTTATGTGCTTCATCACACTGAATCAGAAATACAGTTTTACAAAATGAATGACTAATGCTTTTTAGTACTGTTAAAGGAACAACTGTATGATTGGAATAATTGTTTGTGTGTGCAGCTCTGGCAGGAGGTCCCGTGACGGGGATATACAGGTTGAGACAGTTCCATTTCCACTGGGGCAGCAGTGATGACAAGGGCTCAGAGCACACAATTGCTGGAACCAAGTTCCCGTGTGAGGTAATGAGCCTCTCTCTTACACTCCTGCTTCAGTGTTACAATACAACTGAAAGAACCCTCACTCTTCTGTGCTGTTGTTCAGGCCGTTCTAATTCTTCAGTGTCTCTGTCTTAAAACAATTTATAGCTCAATGCTAATTAATATTCTTATGATGTTCTATTATGAATTTGTAAATCCCTTGTTTTTAGTATGCTACGATATTAAGCTAATTTAGCGTGGTTTTTTTTGCATATACTGAATGTCTCATCTCTTTTTTTTAAAGCTTCATCTTGTTCATTGGAACACAAAATACCCAAACTTTGGCGAAGCTGCCAATAAACCTGATGGCCTTGCTGTGGTTGGAGTTTTTCTCAAGGTCAGGATTTTTTCCAATAGTATTTCAGGACTTGCAGTGATTAATGATTTTAAATGATGGATGTGTCTTGTGGTTTTGTTTAACAGATTGGTTCTGCCAATCCAAGACTTCAGAAAGTTCTAGATGCTCTTGATGACATCAAATCAAAGGTATTTAGTCATTTATAATTTTATTTAGGATATTTACTAATCCAAGTTACGCTCATATGTTTTTTTTTTTTTTTTTTTTTACAATATGGCTGTTTCTTCTCCAGGGCAGACAGACTACATTTAGCAACTTTGATCCTAAAACCTTGCTGCCCGCCTCTCTGGATTTCTGGACTTACGAGGGGTCTCTGACCACACCTCCTCTTCTGGAGAGCGTCACCTGGATCGTTCTGAAAGACCCAATCAGTGTTAGTCCCGCTCAGGTACGTTTCATCATACTTTATCCTTTCACATTTTCAACAATTATACAAAGAAATCTAGTTCGAGTCCATATCTTACGCTATCTTGGATCATTGAAACTTGATTATGTCTGCATGTTTTGTGTTTGTTAATTTATAAGGGAGTATGTTTTTTGCTACTTATTAAGTTCATAATAAAGTTAATAAATACCCAAATCAAATACTACCTGCTTGGTACTACAATAACACAAATGGGGTCCCAACATTAAACGTCACTCTTCTACTTCGAAACTGGGAGGGTCGGGGCTCCATATGTTTCTGTTTCTACAAGATTACTTTATCTTAAATATATTGCTTGCCTGACAGCAAATATCATATTTAAGTCAGACTTGTGCCTTTAAGATAGAACAACACCCATATGTTCATTACTGGAGATGATTTTGGCCTTCATTGCAGTCTATTCGTCTTTTTAGACATTTTATTTATTAAAGGCAATAAGCAAGACAAAAAAGTGCTGTTATAATTCAGCAAGAAGTATTATCCTACAAAAGTTTTTTTTTTTTTTTTAACTGGTGATACACCACACTGAATGTACTGGACACTCTGGGCTTAAAAAAAAGAAAAGGCATTTTCTGTATATTAATATTAAATATATACAAATATTATAATATACACTACTATTCAGTAAGATTTTTATTTACCTGCATTTTAAGATTTTTGAGCACTAAATCAACATTTTTGAATGATTTCTGAAGTGTCATGTGACACTGAACACTGGAATAATGTCTGCTTAATTTCAGCTTTGCCATCACAGAAATAAACAATATCTTCAAATATATTAAAACAGAAAACAGTTATTGTGAGTTATATTATAATTGTTATAATATTATATTATAATAATGTGGCAATATTATAGTTCCTCCCCTCTATTTTAGATCAAATAAATGCAAGATTGGTGACCATAAGAGACTTCTTTCACAAATACCTTTCCAACTCCAAAATTTTGAATGCTAGTCCATGCTTATTTTTGATTAAGGTGACATTACCATTTCACGAGTTCGCGCTTCCTTAATAATCATATAAAGCAAATTTGGTGTGCTGTCCGGGGGGCGAGCCGGGGGAACGTTAGACTCCGAGCCCTAGTGGTTTGAACCCTAGAGAGGGCCGGAGCTCGGCGTCCGGCTCGTTCCCTGTCTGCCCCCCCAGGAAGGAGCGAGCAGGATGAGTGGAGGAGAAGGGGTGGGGGAGGGATGCGCAAAGGACGAGATGTGGAAGTGAAGGAAATGGGTTTATTTATACTTAGTAAGTGGGTCGGATAACAAGGGGTTTGATTAGGTAATGCGGGCCGGCTGAGATTAATCATCCAGCGCGTCCTCCCGAAACTTTGTTATTTGCAAAACATTCACAAAATATATGCTCATTTTAAAATATTATGATGCATAAAATACAATATTTTGGCGAAGAAGCACAAACCTCATCGGCCACATGCTTTGAGTTAATTATTACCTTATGCTTTTCTCCCCAAAATGCGTCCGCACTAAGTTTGCTGTAGCACAATAATTAAGCAGCTTGTCTTTAAAATGCTACTTCTGCAGGATGATACTGAGTGACATTTTGCTTTCAAAAAAAGAAAAACCCCATTCATTACCTTTCCCTGATGTAGGCAATGCTGTTAGCCTGCAGAGCTTATTTTAGCTTCCAGTGGTTAGTCAGAACCGTATAACGGCTGCACGGGAATTCTGGCAAGTGCTCTATGAATGAGCATGGAGCTAAATATAGTTAATATAGTCTGTAATAAGGCTCTGCAAGACTGCCAACAACACACTAAACATTGCAATCTAAGACAAAACAATCTAACTGTCTCTCTCTTTGTCTGTTCTTCAGATGGCTAAGTTCCGTAGCCTGTTGTTCACATCTGAAGGAGAGACACCTTGCTGCATGGTTGACAACTTCAGACCCCCTCAACCTCTCAAGGGACGCAAAGTCCGTGCATCCTTCAAGTAAACAGCAGTATTGATGGCACAACCCTCCCACTGCCTTCTGATCATGATGCTTTTGTCTGGTTCACAAAAAACATTCCCAGTAAAATTGTGAAATTTCACAATCCATGCCCTTGCTTACATTGCAGTGTTGATAACAAGAAAGTTGGAACTGATCTATTTTTGTCATGAATGCTTATATTATTATCCAACACGAGAAATAGTATTAAAATGCTTATATACTCAGTGCTTAATAACAATACCAGCGCCAGCTGTAGAAACAGTGGTTTGTTACCTATTGTTACCATTTCCTTGCAGTTTTATGTAAACTGGGCTACTATTTAACTTCCAAATGATCCCAGTCCATCTTTGATCGCTCCCCTTTGTGCTTTATTTCTAGCTATGCAGAACTGCACTATACTCCATGTTATTTAATAGGAAAGACATCATGGTTCTTTTTGTGGCAATGGATGAATGTCAGTTAAATGTGTAACTGCTCATTTGTATCGAAGCTGAAATACCTGCAGGAAAGCACTTATTAACAGCAATATGTTGTTGTAGTGTTTGATTAATTATCAAGAGGAATTTCAAGGGATTAACTTTTAAAATTGTTTCTTGGAATGCTGTACCATGATGTCCTCCCACAGATACTATGGTATAGAGTTTTTAAAATTAAATTGAGTATTGTGAACAAATATTATATGTAAATCAGTCATATATTAGGAATTTTATCAGCAATAAATACATATAATTTAAACTATACATCCTGTGGTTGATTTCTGTACACAGCACAGTGCATGATACACGTAAACTGATGTTAACATCATCTTTAATACACAACTGTTTTCTTTTTTTAAATTTAGAATAAGACCAAACATAATTGATACATGTCTGTCAGAGAATCACAGTCTCACTATTAACCTTACTATTAATTAATGTAACGTAACATTAAATATGTACATTCACCATGTTAGGGTTAATAAGATTTATTTTAAAGAAATAAATACTTCTATTCGGATAAGATACATTAAATTGATCAAAAGTGACAGTCGAAAGAAAAAATAATAATAATAAATAGAATATTATACGGTTTTTTAGATCTTTTTTATTCATTAAGCAGTCCTAAAAATATATATTTAATGGTATCCACAAAATATACTAAGCAGCATCTGTATTTAGCATTAATAATAAGAAATGTTCATTGAGCTCCAAATCAGCTTATTCAAATCATGTGACATTGAATACTGCAATAATGGATGCTAAATATTCTGAGAAAAAAGTATTTTTTACATGTACAATGTAACAATATTTCACAATATTACTGGTTCACGGTATTGACCTCAAACCTTTCAATGTTTTTTCACATTGTATAAATCAACATTAATGTATGACCAAACATAAACAAACAATTAACAATAGTGTACTCACTAATTAACATCACACTACATTAATAAATACTGCACAAGAATTGTTCTTTAATTATTGTTAGCTAAATTTTAACGTACTTCAATGTTACATTTCACACTCATGTGCTCTTGACCAAAACTAAAAAAAATCCAAGCTCAATGTTTGTTCTTTCCCTAAATTAACATTGTGGTAATCTAACATGTTACTGTAGTCACTGTAATTCAATAACATTTAAGATCAGTCTCAAGCACTTTGTCCTGCGCAGGGAGCTACAAAAACAGGTTCAACTGAGACGCAGAAACCAAATATTTGAGTTTTACCACAAATAAAACCTGTTCTGCTTTTCACGTAACAAAAATGCAGATTTAGAATGAACTTCTGCTAACTGAACTTTAAAATATTTACAAGAACCATTTTCTCATGTCATATTTCAAAAAGTTTTAATTACGCAAGTTCGGTTGTGAAATTAGCTGTAAAAGAGGAAATCTGTAATTTGAGAACATTCAAGATCAATATCTGTCAAACCTTCCAGTTCATGTCAGCTCTGTGCTCTGTTATCATGGAGAAATAATGAGATCATTACCCAGAGATTCTGTCATACAGGCTGAGAGAGGCCTTTATCTTGGATGCTGGCACGTCACCACAGATGAGCACAGTTTTGGATGCCGGTCAGCGTCTCATTAACACATGGCTAATGCTCTTTGTGAGTGTCCTGCCTGTCCGGCAACCCATGCTTTGCTGGGCACACATTCTTATGGTTGTCTTGAATCTGGGTTGGTATTGTTTATGGTGGTACAAAGCAGACATTTGGCTGTTCAATCCACTGCTTCTGCCTTACAGAAAATCCCTC
Organism: Enteromius trimaculatus; assembly: GCA_032361065.1. Taxonomy (NCBI): domain Eukaryota; kingdom Metazoa; phylum Chordata; class Actinopteri; order Cypriniformes; family Cyprinidae; genus Enteromius; species Enteromius trimaculatus. The sequence goes on along the minus strand of JAUMHP010000041.1, from coordinate 10,191,539 downwards.
AACATAAGAGCTTCTTGCAAACTTGAGAGCCAAATTATTTACTATTATTAATTACTTGCCATCTACAGCTTTGCACAATTAGTCTAATGGCTGTTCTCACTGAAACACTGGCCTTACTTGAAGAAATAAGACACTGGAGGTGTGCAGTGACAAATTGGAAAAGGAATGCAGACGAAAATACTAAGCATGAATTGGAGACGAGAGCACAACAACACAATCAACAAAATCACTGAGATAAAGGCAGAGGAGCTGAAGTACAGGTATGAGATTACAGCATACAGAGAGCAAATAGAGGAAGGGGGGAGGAGTCAGAAAAGCCACAGATTAAATAGCAAGGAGGATGGCAAATGCAGAAACGTACTGGAATAAAAAGCAAAGTTAAGATGTTTTATGCCATGTGACATTATAGTGCATTATAAACTGAGTACAACACTCTCCACAAAAAGACATGAATACTACTATTAGTATGTAGCTATAACACATCTTTATGCATATAGCATAACAAAACATCCAGCCCAGCTATTTGTACATATTTTATGAAGTGGCTAATTCAAATTCCGCCCGACCTCACACATTTGAATTCATATGATTTTTGCTAAATCATACGTATTTAGCGTATTTTCTTAATTCTTATGAATTTGTAAGAATGACTTACATCTAACCCCACCCCTATACCTACCCGTCACTGGGGTTTATACAAATCATACAAAATCATACGAGTGAGATGGTACGAATTTGTATGAATTAGCACGAATTTGCCACCTCGTTCAAATACATACAAACTGGTTGTGAGACTGTGTTGCAATGTCACATATCAGTTTTCAACTCGAGCAGGATGTTAAAATAGTTTTGAAGTCATAACATAACATTCTTCTAATAACTGTGTGAAAATTACCCTTTATTAAGCAAAGATGTACCTGTAAATCCTACTTTTTTGGGGAAAACGAATAAAAGCTGTCAGTTTTACAGTCTCTAGTGTTCATTTCAACTGGAAACTACAGCGATTCTTTATTCTTTGCAATTATTGCAACCTAGGTTCACTGGAAAAACATACGTTTTCCCAGTGAACCTAGGTTACAACGTTTTTCCAGTGAACCTAGGTTACAATTATTGCAGTCGTTACTGCATCACTTCCCCAAATAACGTCTGTGCTACAGTGATACTGTACATGTTAGTCTCTTAAGAAGATTGCTATTGTGTTACTTTTTCCATTACACAAATGAAAATCCCAAAATAAAATTAAATAAAATACTGAAAGAAAAATTACTCATTGTAAATCTGTGCTAATTTAGTTTTTTTCAGAAAAACGTAAAAGCAAGAAAGAAAGAAACAAAGAAAGAAAGAGAGGGAAAGACTGAATCAGTGAGATTCTCTTTTTTTAATTATCTTAATAGTCCTGCAGAAATGGACAGCACCATTAGGGGAATTGTGGATGAATGGTCCAGAATAAAGCCTCTTTATCCAAACAATAAACCCATTGAAGGACAGGATTTCAGGGGACAGATCAGTTTCATTTTACCCCAGCTTTCAGAGCACCTTCTGAGATCTCCACCAGCACCCCACCAGAAACAGACAAGCAGAGCAGGTTACTTTTTCTTCTCACATGCAATAACAACATAAATTACACTTTATCGAAAAAAAGACATCAATTTCATTTTTTAACTGTTTGTTCGGAAAGCTTGTTTTAGGCAGTATGAAATCTGTGAGTACATAATTACACACATTTACTGTGAGTAATGCATCATTTAAAGTAGGCTGCCTAAGTTGCTGATGAATAACTGTTTTGAGACACTGAAGAAGAAAATGCTCCATAGCCACATAATTCAGACTAGCTTTACATTACATGCTCAAAACAAGCAAAAGGATTGAACAAGGATTGCCTAATCATCTGTTGTAGCTTGCAGATTAAAGTGGAAGTTCAAAGTTGTATTGTGACAGCAATCATAGTCACATGTTTAATGAATATACATTATTAAAAAAAAAAAAAAAAAAAAAAAATATATATATATATATATATATATATATTGTATTTTAATCAATTATTCTGTGATGGCAAAATGTTCTGCTGCTTTCAGACTCCTTATAAATGAATATAAAGCTTTACAGAAACAGAAAACAGAATTAATTTAAAAAAGAATGTTTTGCAACATAATAAATGTTATCAATAAATTACTATCACTTTTGGTCATTTTAATGCATCTTTGGTGAAAAAATTCTGTCTCTTAAACGTTTGGACAGCCTTATATAAAATGTGTGTTGTCCACAGTCATGTAAGGTTAGGAAACCCCAAACTCATGGTTGTTATGCAGAAGATAAGAGAGCAGGCAACAGTTTGATAAGCAGGGTGGGTCACTGCCAGCTGATCTACAAAAGATCGATCTTTACAGTATGGCATTCTGCACACACACAAACAAACACATCATTCTTGGCCATTATTACCGCATTCAAAGCTGCAAAGACACCAACTAAGTGAAATCACTAATTGTCAGCTGTATATTGTAGATGCATGAGGAAAAACTGATATGTGACTGCAATTAGACAGTTATTATTACATCTTTTCATCTTTTTATCATGATTGCAAAAATTATTCTACTCTCTTTGGGGATTCTGGCACTTATGTAGACGATATTTTTTCATGTAGCTTCCTTCGTATTATGTTTTTGCATTAAAATAAAATGTAAAGCTTTAAAATTTGGGAAAATTTTTTACTTATCCTGTTCAAAAAGAGATGTTGACTGTCATGCTAATTGACTGATACTTGATATGTATTATTACCACTGTTTCATTTCAGTGTGACTATGATCTCTATCCTCCTCCACATCATTCTCCACCTCAAAAACATTTCATAACCATTTCAGAGAGTAATTTTCCTTGTAAATGAAGATAACAGAATCTGCACTCTAGTTTTTGTAAAAAAATATTGACCTATTGAACCTCTCAAAGCATGGTTCATTACTTTCCTGTTATTTTCAGTTCCCTTTTGTGATTCTGAGGAATGAGTGGATCAGGCTTTTAGATGAATGTGGTTAAATGTGCAGCCTCACTGAATGGGTGGAAGAGGGTGCGGTTTACTGATGCTCTAATCAGACTCGTCTGGAGTCTGACTAGTACAGACTTTCTGCCTTTCTGGTGTAAACCTTCTTTATTGTTTTTGGTAATGTTTAATAACGATCCATATCTCAAACAAATAATTGCATGTACAGTACAGATTGTTGTTACTACTGTAAATCTATGTTACATTTTACTGGGATCTCCTTAAAATAAATTATTTTATTTATCAAAATAAGCAGAAAATATTGTAAACTTAGCTAAACTGATTATTTAGAACAATTTTTAACTTACTGTAGATGTTATTCAAAACATATTACCCTATCCCAAGGCATTAAATTGTCTCTAGGTTACGCATGTAACCCAAGTTCCTCGAAGGAGTGTCAATGATACGCTATGGGAACGCCTCCAGCGTGACGGCTCTGAATTGTGTGTGAAATCAGCCAATGAAATGTTGGGACATCATTTGCCATGACGTCACTGGCCAAGAAGCATAAAAGCATGTGGAATGCTGCTGGCTTCAGCTCCTGTCATGCAGCGTACTGCTGGCAGGCGGGAGACCAGTGGACTCAAATGAAAAATTGATCCATCCAATATCCAGTGGCTTAAAGTCTGTTTGGTCGCCGGACACCCTTTCTTGGGGGGACCAAAGCATACGAGCCACTGCTCTGACTTTCTCCACATAGCAGCTCTGTGGACGTATGCATCCAGTGCTCGCACTGGACACATACAATTTAGCTTCTGCTGACCAGGCTCCCTGAAGGGAGGGGAGTTGAAGGCCTGTAGTACAACTGGGTGCGGTGTGACCGTAGGTACCTTAGGACTGTAATCTGCTTGCGGGTATAGGAAAACTTTGGCTATTCCAGGCGCAAAGTCGAGGTGGGAAGGGGCCACTGAGAGGGCCTGAAGGTCACCTACTCTCCTCAGAGAATACAATGCTAGCAAAAGTGTGGTCTTGATTGTCAGTAATCCATCGGAGATCTCCTCTATGGGCTCAAAGGGTCTGAGGGCAGTTAACTGGGTCCTGCCAGCGTTCTCTACACCAAGAAGTGAACAACTTCTATTTTTGCGCATATAGTTTTCTCGTGGATGGAGCTCTGGACTGGAGAATGGTCTCAACAACCTCAGCTGAGAGACCTGTGGCTAAGAGTTGTGCCCCCTCAGGGGCCATACTCTCAGTCTCCACAACTCTGGGCGAGGGTGCACTATTGTACCCCCCGCTTGTGAGAGGAGATCCCTCCTGATTGGAATCTCCCACGGAGACCCGTCTAGGAGTGATGTCAGGTCCAAGAACCATACTCGGCCTGGCCAGAACGATGCTACAAGCAGTAGACTGACTGCGTCCTGGCGCACTCTCTCCAGAACTCCTGGGAGCAGAGTGATCGGGGGAAAAGTGTACAAACAAAGCCTCGGCCACGTCTGTACCATGGCATCCAGCCCCAGTGGTGCTTGATGAACTAGAGAGTGCCAGAGGGGACATTGCGCATTCTCATTCATAGCGAAGAGGTCCATCTCCGCTTTGTAAAATACTCTCCAGATCTGTTCCACCACCTCAGGGTGGAGCATCCATTCCCCAGGCCTCAGCCCCTGTCTCGACAGGATGTCTGCTCCTATATTTTGATGCCCACACAAGAATCTGGTGCACCAGCTTGTACAAGGGGCGTGAACACAGACCTCCTTGGTGGTTGATACAAGAGACCACTGACCTGTTGTCGGTGCACACCAACACGTGTTGATCTCTTATGTCTGTGAAGAAGTGTTTCAGCCCCTGAGACATGGCCAACATCTCGAGGTAGTTGATGTGCCACATGAGATAGAGACCTGTCCACAGGCCATGGGCTGAGCGGCCACTCATGACCACTCCCCAACCAGTGAGGGATGCGTCCATTGCTAGCGTTACGCGGCAACTTGGAGCTCCCAGCACCGGGCCCTGACTTAGGAACCAAGGTTTCCTCCACATATTTAAGGCACATACGGCTCGGCGTGACACTTTGATCATGTGAAGGGGATCCTGAGCCACCACTGAAAGGGTCTCATGTACAGCAGGCCAATAGGTATGACGTTGGACGCAGCTGCCATCAGGCCCAGCAGTCTTTGAAACTGCTTGACAATGAGTTATCAGCCTCCTTTTACTCTTGCGACTGCAGTAAGGATCGAATTGATCCGAGCAGGTATCATTTAAACCGGCATCATGGTCGAATCCCACACCACGCCTAGATAAATGGTTCTCTGAGCTGGAGAAAGGACACTTTTCTTGGCGTTTAGTCTCAACTCCAGACGTTTCATATGAGTGAGAACAACATCTCAATGTCTGCTCACTTCACTCGGCGACTGTGCTAGGTTCAGCCAGTCATCGATGTAATGTGAATGCGAACATCAGGAACCTCCTGTGAGAAAGATGGATCGATACGTGAAAGGCCCTCAGACCTGATTTGTGACACAACCTGTTTCACAGTGAGCATTCTGAACTTTTGCTTCATCACTAAGCAGTTCAGTAGCCTGAGATTTAAAATGGGCCTCAGCCGTCCATCTTTCTTTGAAACTATGAAGTAGCGGCTGTAGAACCTGCACTCTTTCTCGTGATAAGGAACTGTCTCGATGGCCTCCTTCCTTAGAAGAGTTTCTACTTCTTGTTTCATCACCAGAGTCTGCACTATATCCACTAGGGTGGGCATCTCCCTTGGGTGGAGCTGTGGCCTGTCCCTCCTGGGAGCCCAGTGGTGAATCTCTCAGCCCCGCCACAGTATTGGGCTGGAGAAACTGAGAGTGACGTTCGCTGGAGACGCCCACGCCCTGTAGCACCGGCAGGGTTAGTGAGGTGGTCTCCTGAGGGCACTGGGTACATGAGGGCACCGTGTGATGTGGTAGACCTCACTGTTGCCTGGAGGGGACTGCCCTCTGAAGCCCTGAAACACTTATCTCAGGGATTCTTCTTCTTTTTCTGCGGGGGCTTTCCTTCTTGTAGGACTACCCTCGGGTCTTTCCTTCTCTTGGAATGTCCCGCTACAGAGCGATGTTGAGAAGGGGCTTTTGAAGCAACGCTCTGTTTTTGTGTTTCTCTGTACAAGGAGCGAGTGAGGCTCGGGTGAGGCTGCTCCCGCCTAGCAACTGCTGAAACGCCATCGCTTGTTTTACGCGTCTCCTGGTGCCTGTCGACAACTAGATGCCTCTCTGCGGCCACCATAGCTGCCATTGACCTGCCGATCGCTAGGGTGGTCTCCTTGGTGGCACGCAGCGAGAGGTCAGCAGTTCTTATGAGCTCTTCGATGTTCTCAGAGCTCACCTGCTCACCTTTGTCCAACTCTCTCAACAGGTCGGCTTAGTACGCCTGTAACACTCCCATAGTGTGCAGACATGCACCAGCCTGACCTGCTGCCAAGTACCCACTCCCCACCAGTGAAGAAGGGCATGGACGGAGCCTTCAAAGACAATGCAGCGTCAGGAGAGAGATAGCTCGCCAACATCTGCTTTACCCAAGGCATTGTCTTATAACCGTGCTCATTCCTCCCCACTATATTGCCATAGCAATCGGAGTCTTCGAACTGCCAAACACGAGTCGTTTACGAACCATTAGAAATGGGGTAAAATTAAATCTATTTTTGCAGAACACTAAAGTGTTTTTTGACCTTGCATACATGTAAAACTGTATTAAGAGACTCATAAAACAATATTAGCAACCTTTAAAATGGCATAATAGGGCATAATAGACTAATGGCTAATTCCATCACAGTTACAATATGTGAAAAAAAAAAAAATTAATTTAAATTATTGTAAGATTTGTGTTTTCAAATAAATAAATAAATAAAATAATAATAATAATAATAATAATACAAAAATACAAATAGAAAACTCCAAATTTGTAAATGGAAGTGTATATTAAGTAATATTTTAAAACTATGTTCTGTATCTGCATCTGTATTAAAACACTATTATAGTCTTTATTACATCTTAACCTTATATGAAATATAAAACATACAGTCAGATAAAGTACTTCGAACTAAATCAGAAAAGAAAAAAATCACATTAAAATAATTCCAAAAAACTACTGGTACAATATCAGCTTGCACAAATATTGCCCCTCAGACCCAGACAGTTTAATTTTACCCTCCCTACCCAAACTACTACCAAAGATCAGCTGTTAACTCTTTACAGTTGTAATTATAGGGCATTACTGCGCAAATTACCACCTGTTCACATAAATTTAGTCAGAAGTGTTGAATTTATGTTAGTTATGTGGCCTCATCATGAAGTATTATTAGCAGTGCAAGACTGAATGTAGCTTTACTATATTCATAAATGTCAAAGAATATAGGTACTGTAATGAGTATAATAATTAACAGGAGATGGCTGGTTTTAAACACAGTAGACAGTGTGACAACAGACATGCAGAACAATGATGAACCTTGCGCAAACTGCTTTACCACTGAAAAATAATTATATATTTTATTTATTATTTTATTTGGCATTGAAAAGTCATTAAAACAGAGTGTGAGAAAACAGTGATAAAGCATGAAAAAGCGTGGCTAATTTGTGGAGCATTACTGACAGAGTTTGTGTTTGTGTGTGAGGTGTGTTTACTCCGCAAAGCGTCTGTCCCTTGAGACTCTGGCTCCTCTTGTTGCATTCAGGCCTTTGATCATAATAATAATTTTGCAGGTACAATGAACCCAGCTGTGACAAAGCCTTATCTTACACTTTAATGGTGCCAGGCAACAACCAGTACCTTTCAAAGCTATTCCCAGCGCACAAAAGAAACAGGCCCAGATCCGGGTGAAGGCAAACAGAAACTAATACACTCATATTCACACACCCACTCAAAACACACATGAACACATGCATCTAAATTATCATTTATCTCTTTTAGTGGTTGATTATTGTTATTTTGATCACTTAAACTGCTCATTTTTGTTTTCAAGAAAGCAGTTTTTGATATTTTTTGAAGAGTGTGTAACAGTTACCATTAATTTCACCTTAGGCTGCACTGCCACGTTATAATAATCATCCTGTGGTCAGAACACACCTCTAATTGTTCGTTGAAAACACTTTGATCAACACATAGTGGATAGTTATTCAAGGATTTTTAATGACAGTGAAAGAAAACTTGATTAATGTAACAATAGAAAATTGCCTAGATTGTGTCGAAATTAAGATTTTAATGTTGTTTACATGTTTATGTGGTATTTTATTCTTAAATACAAAACATTTTACAAAATATATTAGCATTTTTTACTTAACACTGCAGTGTACCTATAACGTCTCAATCCAATCAGCTCGCAGAATGGGACTTTTCATTTCATCAGCTGTCTGAGATGGTGAACAAGAACTTGTTTTAAATTATATTCATTTCAATAAATGAAGGTGGGCTTAAACTTGGAAATGTTGACTGTATCTGAAAACTAAAGATTATGCTGATTTCGGAGGCATAAAGGAGAACAGCAAAGATGTATCCTTCACTGCCTTTGATATTGCACAATCCTTTAAATTCCATTCTGTGACAAGTTTGAGTATATGTGTTAATGTATATTTCTATTTCTGATTAACTTTTTGCACTTTTGACATTATTTTTAAAGAGAAATTGGTATTATAGTGATAAGTTATCACCAAAACTCATTTTATTTTGTTGTAGATCATTAAACACAGCCTCAGAAGCCTGTCTGAAATCAGCTTTGTAAGGTGCCTTCATGCTAAATTGCTATCTGCAATCATTGCCTTACAAGACATGGATGCATTGAATTTCTTAAAAAAAAAAAAAAGACAAACATCTGAGACTTCGTTTCATACCAGAAGAAACACGTTAAAACAAACAAACAAACAAACAAACAAACAACAACAACAATATTTATACCTGAAGTGTCCTTCTACATGCTCTTATTTGTCATTAACGACAGAATAGAATAGAATAGAATAGCATTAATAACATGGTCAGTCAAGAGAAACCAATTAACCTCATTGTGAAGGTCACTGTGAAAGCTGGCTATGGTCAGTCCTTCCTCCACCTCCAGCTGCACCTCTACAGACGCAACAGGAGAACATCAGAAGGCCTGATTAAAAAGTCTGCATATGCGTGTCTCTGTGTGCAAATGTTTTCACCAGCGGTATAAAGACATTGATGGTTTCTTTTTCATTAGCCCTATTCCCCAGGCTGCTCTGGGTCAGATGTGCAGCTTCAGCATCCACTCGCTCAACAGAGGCCTTCTCGACACAAGCCAAGACTCTGCACACCTCTCTCTCTCTCTGTCCCATCCCACACCCTTCCCCCTGTATCTCTTCCATTGCTCTCCAATGCTTGACTGGAGATGGTCGTCATGGCAACTGCCTGTTCATCATTTATCACTAGCTGGAAATACAGTGGGACTTAATGCAGAAGGTCTGGCATAATGGGGTCATTGTTTAATCTGTCAACACAGCATTTTGATTTCCACAACATCTTCAAGCCATGTGCTTATCTTTCCCGTCTGCCAAAGCAGATTACAGTTATTTTGGTTTGGGGTCGAATATGATTTTTTCCAGCATTTGCCACATAAAAAAAAAAAAAAAAAGAAAAAAGAAGAAAAAAAATCACAGCATCCCATGATGCGGTTTAAATGTTACATTTGAATAAACCTCCCATGCTACATGCTCCCAGCTACTTAGAACATATTATTAACTAACCTGTATTTTTCTTGTAATCAGCACAAACTGCTCTACAATAATATTTGACCAAAATGAATTTACATGTTTGCATTTTTTAGGAAAAAAAAATATTATGCGTGATTAGTAGGTTTTGTGAAAATAAAACTAGCTGAAATAAGGCCATTTAACTCATACTTAATAGTCCTGCACAAGACTTTTGAGTAACCAGTCTATTAGGCTAGAACATTTACTTTAGAATGATGTGCAAATCATCCCACTTACTTTTTCAGAGAAAACAATATAGTGTTTTAAATTTTAAAAGACATGTTTTGAGGCTGAAAACCAGTATGCGTGGGAGTGACAATGGTCATTAATAATGGGCCATTAGTGACTGTCACTGAAGCAGGTAAGAAATAATGTGAGGAGATGTGAAAAAAAAAAAAAGTTTTTTGAAATGTATTTTATTTAAAACACAGTAATTATAATTAAAATATACATAATGAAGGTCAAAGCAACCTGTAGCCTAGGAGCCCCTGGCCATGTTGTTATTAAATGTGTGTACAAATTAAAGTAGACCCTTCACAGATTCCATTGATGTATTGCTCTTATCTGTACAATCAAACTCAGTGTGTAATTTAAGTTTTTATTGGCGTCATCAGGAGAAGACACCTCAAAAGGCATGTATACGTTTGCCGGCCCCAGGGGGTTAAAGATGTTATCATTACTGAGAAATACCGTCAAACGCTTTATTTTCCTGTGAGACCTTTAGATTAGAGGTGACCTGCGAAGCATTCCCAGTGGTCTCCACATCTACAGTGATATGCAGCACAGCGCGGTACAGTGAAGACTCAAGCAGGCCTGTCACGTCATGCTTTACACATTAAAGAGCTCCAATCAGTCTAATAAAGACTGCAATTAGATGGAAGTCAAATTGAAAATGAAGGAGGGCAATTTACAGATTGCCATATTCACCTGGTAATAAACAAATCATTTTACATTGTATTTAATTAATTTATTAATTAAGGAGATTACTGTGGTTTGATTAAAAATATGGACTTTATTTCTTAATTATTCAAACTGGGGAAAAAAAGTAAATGTGAAATAAAAACTGACCCCTTACTGTGGGTGGCTATTGTTAACTAAAACTATTATTTATTTAAAGTAGAGCTGAAAGAAGTACACATAAAAGATAAACCACATACTGTACACACAAAAGAACAATAAAAAAATGTAGAAAAAAAACACAAAAGGAAAATAAAAGCCATTAAAGTATTAATAAATAAAGCTAAACATGCTTTAGTATTGAAGCTTTACAAAACATCCCATAAGAATGAACTGAAGACTTGAAGATAAATTTAATAATCTTAAGATAAATTGAATTTGTTTTCTTAAACAAAAAAGCTAATAAAAATGTGGTTATATGTTTACAATCACTAACATGATAAAAAGGGGACTTTTCATTTGGAAAAGGAAAAAAATAAAATGAATAATGGTAATAATGCAACATTTCTTTGTTGTAAAAATTACATTTAAAACTGTATGCAAATTTAATACATCCTCCACAGACATTAAAGAGACAAAGCTTGTCTTAGAAAATCACTGCAACAGCCGCTAAGGTAGATTTGGTCAGTAACATTTTCAAGGCTGGTTTTAGCAAAGAGTCAGTTTCCTTCATACTGACATTACTAGACTGCGTGTTTAACTCAAGTGACTCATTCTGTAATGCATATCTTTTCAATGTAATTTGGGGGCCTTACACTGACTCAACATTTCTGTAACTTTAAATCTTAAAGTCCTTACATATTTACATGAAGGGTTTGGGTGAACTACAGGGGTTTGATGTATCCTAGCAACAAATGCACACCCAAGTAGAGATCTGCCACAAGGGTTTTCAACAGCAGAGGACACTGTGATGTTGGCAAAACACACACACACACACACACACACACACACATATACGCACACAAACACACACGCTTTGCACATCATGCATTCTCTGAAATGAGGACACTGAGTTGCTGTGAGCAATAACTATGAATTAAGTCAAGGATGACATTTCCTTGAGAGACAGCTCTGCTTAGCCATCCATACTGTTTGACAATTTAATTTGTTTTCATTTTATTTATTATGTATTCAATAAAAAAAAATAATAATAAATTACATAGCGCAAAAAAACTAAAAGGGCAAGATATAGATAACACTAATTTCTGTCATTACTTGAACATGTCATTAAACATTCAGGGCAGCAAAGCTAAATGATCTCACTTCAAGAGACCAATCTACTTTGAGTGTATTAAAACATGCCAATGAACATTGGTACGCGCTGATTGCATCCAGCTGCAGCTGATCACAGCGTGAGTATAATTGAGCAGCTGGTGCAGTGCATATTCAGGTTTTCGCTGAGGAGCTGTTCCCTTTCAGTTGGTCACTCCAAGTCACGTCAGATACGACCAACGAAACTGGGATCCCTACAAAAAAACGCCATGGACACTGCCCCTTCCAGGGTCCTCTGGGAGTCTCCCAAGCCCCCTCTGTCTGGTGAAGGCCTGGGCTCATCACAAAAGGCCAGCTATTGTTATCAAAGCACTACCCATTCAGTAAGACTGGAACACTGGGAACGTCCCCATTCTTTTGAACATAGACGTACGAAAGTCCAGCCTTCCTGTAGGAGCTCTCAGGGTGTGTACTCATATGGACAGTATTTCAGTGCATATGGAAAATTGGAGGTGATTGAACCCTCTCAAGGTAGCAGAAGGTCTGCCGGGGGGACACGGGCTCCAGGTCTTAACCGTGGAAGGATACCGGTTCCACACGAAGGCTGTAGAAACTAAAGAACGTGTTAGGGATCACCCAGCTCGTAGCTCTACAAACATCTGCCAGCGAGGTGCCACGTGCCAGCGCCCAGGACAATGCTACACCCCTTGTTGAGTTGGCCCGTAACCTGAGGGGGCAGGGCACACCCTGTCCTTGGTAGGCCAGGGTGATGTTGTCCACTATCCAGTGGTCATCCTCTGCTTGGAGATGGCATTTCCCCTCTGCCGGTCTTTGTGACAGACAAAGACCTGGTCTGAGGTCCTATAGCTTTGGGTCTGGTCAACATAGCATCTTAGAGCTTGGACGGGACAGAGCAAAGCTAGGCCTCCTAGAACAAGAACCTCAGGAATGGCCTGTGGCGTGGAAGAATCGAGACATGAAAGTACGCATCCCCCAGGTCGATCGCTGCAAACCAATCCTGGGGAAGGACACACTCGAAGATGCGTTTCTGCGTCAACATCTTGAACGGGAGCCTGTGAACTGTTCTGTTCAAAACTAGCAGATCCACGATCGGCTGTAACCCACCGCTTTGTTAGGCACTATGAAGTAAGGGCTGCAAAACCCTGTATTGGTGCTAGGACTGCAATCTCTGCACGCAAAACATTCTCTGAGGTGAAGCAGACACTACTGAACTTGGGGGGGATGCTGGGTGAACTGAATCGCATAGCCGAGTTGAATGGTCTGGAGAAGCCAACGAGACGGACCGGAAAGCTTCATCCAAGCATCCAGAGACAGAGCTAGCGGGACTAACAGGACCACCGACATGCACAGGATCTCTCTCCCCAGCGCTAGCATCGCTAGCAACTGCTCCAACTGAAGGAACCCCTATATACCCCCTAGCTGCACCGCTGTCAAGTGCGGTGCAGGAGGAAGTGCCACAAGAATGGTGGCTTTCCACTAGAGCCCGACCCCCTCTGCGGCCCGGGCAAGCATAGCCAGCAGTTCTGGATCTGTATCCGGCACAGTGGAATGCCCAGGTGACACAGCGCCGACCAGAACTTCACTTCCAGAACCTTCTGACTCACCTTCCGATGTAGTGATGTCCATCCGATTGTCAGGGCGAGCACCAAAGGAAACAGCTGTACCCCCTGTGGAGGCCAAGACTGCCCTCAGAGAACCCTCAGAGGGGAATTCCTCACCATCACCATAAGACCATTCTGCCCCTCACTAGAAGTAGCACTTGCCCGGTTGTCTCTCACCAAGGGGGGCCCTAGATCTGGACAGAGGAACGGGTACCCCACACCTTTGCTTCAAGCCCAGGAACGAGAGGCAGCAATCGTGACTATCACCCTGCGCCAGGTAACAACCGCGTCCAGAAACACATGGGTGGAAGGGCATCTTTAAAAAGACGTGCCACCCATGAGCTACTCTTTTAGAAAAGCTCTTTTAGTGTGCTGAAGCGCACAGGGGAGATAGCCACTTACACACAACAGGGGGGTAGTGCAACCTGATGTGGCAATTTCGTCGGCCTTAACCAGCAATTCTCATTTAAAGGAATAGTCCAAGAAAAATAAAGTAACTTTTGGTCCATTCTTCACATGAACCGCACATAATCACACACAGGATCATTTTTTGCAAATACATCTCCAGTCATAATATCTCCAAATTATTCAAAATGGCTCCTCTCATGTACCATGGAAATACTAATCACTTTTATTCATTATTGCAAATAAAAATGTTTTTAATACTGCATACTCATTTGATTTGGTTAGATTTGCAGATAAGTTTGACAGAGCTGCATTCTAAGACATAAGGCACACCTCAGCAGGGATTATCAATGTATTCAGGCCAAGGATCCCTTGGTGGATAGAGAGAGATGTAGTAACTAATATTAACATCACTAATATTAGGCTACTTCTGCATATTGCAAATACTTTATTCTTTATTTAACTGGAGTGCTTTTATAATGTGTATTACTGATGTACAGAGTCATATACTGTACTTTACATTCAAATTTAATATTGGATGGATACTGAAAAATCTTAAAATTAGCTTTGGTTTAAAGGGTTAGTTCACCCAAAAAAAAAAAAAAAAACTCTGTCATTCATTGTTCTGAAGGTGAATGAAGATCTTTCAGGTTTGGAACAACGAGAGGGTGACCCCTGCTATACATAATTATATATATATATATTTTTTTTTTTGGTTTAAAAGTAGGTGTTGAGCATGTGAATAAACACATTTTAATATCTTACAATATCTCTTTTATGGTTTTTGCAGCCATACTCACAACTCACAAATCTACTTAACAATATTACCATTCTTATGTAACTTTCTTGTCAGGAAGCTTTTGGAAAGACCTGTTCTCAAGGTTTCGTTTGACCAGCCATGCTCAGTCTGAACAGTGATTCTTTTCAACACTCTTTTTTAATTTTCATTTTCACTCTCTATTTGTGGACATATGGAGACCTTGTTAACAGGTTTGGACCAACAACGCATAAAAGAATATCCAACAGAAACCAGCCAAGTTAGAAAATCCACACTGAAATCGGCACTACTGCCATAGAATATACACAAATTTTACACTTAGGAGAAAAAAGGAACGAACATCAAGCATATTAAATTACAGCTCGTAGAAGCAATTATGCTGTTGACATCATGATCGCTGCTTTTTCTTTAGGGAATAATTTGTTGGAATAAGATGCTCTGATAGACACACTAACTGTAACATTGTGCAAACAACCTGTCAGTGACTTTAGCTTACTGTTTTTTTGGTAACCTAGGGTGCGCCCTGTGTCCCACCAGTTTATCTAGATGTGTTTAAGAGATACAAAAGAGATATGTTCCATCAAAGCCCATCAACTAGGCCTATCTACAAAGAAAAGGACATGGAATAATAAACTGAAGAGGAAAAAAGATAAAAGCTTCTTATTTAGTCCCAGCGTGGAATTCAGGACAAACAACATTGTGCCACAGAATGTGGTCGAAACAAACTATTTATAAAGTATTTATAAAAATAAAAAGTTATAAAAAAAAAATATTCAGTGCATCAAAGTAGAAAGCAAAAGCTAAGGTTTAGGTAATAAAATATGTCTGTCTTAGGGGCAGGATTTGAGGATACATGAAGACCACAAGGTCACTCTCTGTGGCGTCTGTGACTTTACCCATCCCCCAGTTCTCCGTCTCCTTTCTCTCTGCCCCCTCTTTGTTTGACACTGGCCTTTCTTGCAGTCTGCTGAGGCGAGACTGTTGTGCAACTATCATTCGTCAGACACCCACACTGTCGTTGAATGAAGTTGAACTGAATGTCTTTAACTCTTTTACAGTTCAAGACTTTCTGCAATAAAAAACCATTGACTATAATAATGCAAAGCAGAAAGAAAGTGTGAAACACAATCCAAGCTGTTCAGAGTCAACGTTAACAAACAAACTATTTTTTCCCTGGTGAAATATTAGATATACGCCACAGTTCAAAGGTTTTTGTTGTCTTTGCAAGCATTTGATAAAACATACAGTACAAAAACGTATTGTGATGATTATCGTTTAAAATTATAATTTGAATAAATTTTAAACTGTATTGCTGCGATGGTAAATCTGAATAGTGTCACACGATTGTTCAGAAATCATTCTAATATGCTGATTAAATGCTTTAAAAACATTTCTTATAATTATCAATGTTGAAAACTTCTTGTGCTGCTTTATTCTTTTTTTTTTTTTGATGAATATAAAGTTGCATGCGTTTAAAACAAAAATATTTTGTATAAATACAGTGACTTTTTTTTACTAATTTAGTGCACCCTTGCTAAATAATAGTATCACTGTATTTCAGATAGTAGCCCAGCTCCCAAACGGTTATATATAATGGATTCAAACCTTCCCTGAGCAGAGGCAAAGTTTCTTCAGGGCACACCTCAAACAGTTACTGAATAACAGCCTGTCAGAAATCTTTGGTATAGCTTTTAAATAAGAAGATATAAGAAGACTTTGCTGAGTGGACTAAACTTCTTTGAACAACATCAGAGAAGCAATACAGTGCAGATCTGAAATAAGACAAAGAAGAGAGACATACACCAGTTAGCCTTGAGCTTGTCTAAAAAAGGAGGTTGTCCTTGTACTTGGCAAGCATGCACCTAACTGAATAAAAATCAGCTGGCTTGAATAGTACAAACAAAGACAGACAGCGTGGAGTAGTTTATATGGCAGCATATTCAAAGAAGGTCACACATTGAAGTAAGGTCATAGACACAGCCAGAGCTTGATAAATAAATCCTGTTTGCAGGTAAAATATTTGTGTAATATGTGACGGGTCAGGTGCTGGACACAGTCAAAGACTAGGATGTAAGATATAAAGTTCAAAAGTTCGAGGACTCAGGTAACAGGTATAATTGATGCTATCATTATGGGAAGTGCTATCCAGTTGTTCTTATAATAAAATCTTGGGGGGGGGGGGGGGGGGGGGGGGAATTTAAAAATAAATTAAAATGATTCTCATTTATCTGAATGAAAAACTGCTGTTTTACTGTTCTCAATGTCAAAGATAAAACAAAAATGACTGGCCTAATGCTAATATACCAACACGCTTTTGTAGTCTTCAAAGCACACATATCAGCTGCAGTCTAAAGGTACACTACAGAAAAGGTTTGTGTTTTTCTTCTATTTTTTTAATAAGAATATATGTATGCATTTTTACCAAAACAAACATAAAGCGAGGCACAGTAGTTAACAAAATATCATAATGCCACTATAAATTGACATCATAAGAATAGAAAACTTTCCAGCCTGTTAGCAAAATGATCAGTTCAATCAAATATTTTCATCAGTACTGTATCTTTATGAGAGATATAAGATGGACAGAACAGTCAGAATTTAGTTAGTCAGAACTTTCAGTTTAATTTGCTTTAAATCTGAATGATTACAGTTACTTGGCTCACTCTTCTGCCCCCAAATTGTGTCTCTCCCATGGTTATTTTCCTCATAATCATGTTCAACACCACCATCTGGTGGAGATCTTTTATTGTTACAGGTACTGCTCTCTAGAACATCTCTTCACTGTCTTAAATGTAAATTTGGATAAATATTATGGACTTAAACTTATAAAATAAAAAGAATAATCAGCTTATGCTTGAATATAGTTGTATAATGGCCAAGTATTTTACAGTATTAATGCTTCTGAATGAATGTGATTGGTCTAAAAAGTGTTCTTGTATTTTTGCCATTGTTTCCATTTATCGGGGCTATTTAACACTCATTGTGCATTTTAATACAAAATGTACAGTTCATTCAAATATAAATATAAAATCAGCACAATTTAAATAACTGTAAAAAAAAAATGAATTTCATAAATATCTTATGTTCTTAATAATAGCTGTGATAAAGACAACAAAAACAAACAATTTATTTACAAACTAAATAACCAGTTTGCATATTAACATTATATATAAGCAAACATTTCATTTACATAAAATCTGCATAACAATCTGATTTGAAAGTGCAACTGAATTCAAATACACAGCATTGATTTAAGAATTTCCAAAGAGAAAAATATAAATACTTCAAAATACCTTTTCCTTTTTTATTTGTAACTTTTTTTTTTTCATTCTGTTGAACAGTTTTTTTTTTAAACCTTGGTTCCTTTCAAGTTTAAGTGAAAAGAATCCCATATTTTCAGTGTGATCTCAGGCTTTTGGATCCCACCGTATTGCTGTTCCAGGAGGCAGGGTTCATAATGCAAGTGGATAGCAGCTGCACTGCTAAGATATGTGTGTGTGTGTGTGTTTATCAGGAAAGCCTGTGGGGAACTGGGATGCAGTTACAGTACCCTGAAGCCATCTATTCTGTAAAGCAGCTATCGACCTCCAGCTGCGAGAGAAGAACTGGGCAATTTTAGTGAAAAGACCTCTGAAGATAGAGAGCAGTGCCCGGTGCACATAAAGGCTACTCATGGTCTACTGCTACACACAGCAAGGCTAACAAAACCCATAGGGCCATTAACACAGGTTTATCTGATTACAAATTTTCTGGGACAGTATCATCTTTGCTAAACTCCACAGACTATTCATTGATATTCATGAATGAGAAAATAAAAGTGGGAGTCACATAATGATCACATATTAACATGATACAAGACTTCTGATTGACAGCTGGAATATTATCTTATTAAATACTATGGTATACTTGAATTAAAAAGTTATGATCTATTTAAGAATCAAAGCTTAAATGCCTATATATACAGTATATATATATTTATATATTTTGTACCACCAGAGGGCAGACTGAACAAACAAAAAGATTAACAAGCAATTGGCCCTGAGAAGTACATGATCATTGTTTTCATTTCAGGTAATAATTAAACTCTCTTCCACAATTTCAGTAGTTTTTTTTTTTTTTTTTAATAAATGTAAAAATCTGATTTATATTTACCTGAAACAGCACCTTTTCTCGCAATGTGCATTATAAAGGCATTGTTCTCAAACAATAGATGAACTAATCCCATAAAATTGTGATTTTAAGGTTCCCAAACAGTCATTTTAAGTCAGAATGAGGCTATTTATCACAAACTGACAAAGTCACATTTTAAACAGAAAAAGGATTGAAAAAAAAAGAGGTTATGAATAATGCTGAAGCCACTTGCAATCCAGACTGATCACCTGTTGTAGGGCAGCCAGGTATCTCATTTCTCCATATAAAGCATAAAGAAGTGGTCTGCTGGAGGCTGATAAGCTTTATTTTGCAGGGACTTGGTGGACATATTGAATAGAGCTGTGCTGATCCATCTCGGAGATTGAATCAAGTAGAAGGACTTAGCCAAAGCCTCTGAAAGGCCGTGCTCTCAAAGACGACATCTCCTCCTCCGCATATCACAAAAATATATGCAGCATTTAATGTTTAGTGTTTAGCTTATTTACATAGCAGCTAAGGCCAGCAATGACAGAAACGTGATGCACCTGAAGGAATTAAGCTAAATTGACTTGCTTTGTCTGCATCTGAATATCTTGTGCTTTTGAATGAAAAGCATATAAAAACCTTCAGTGGCAGCCTTGGTAAACTCGAGACAGTCAATAAGCGAGGCATGTGGTTCAAGGCATTTCACAAGTCACTAATTTAGAGATATATTATATGTCTGGTTGGAATAACTGACCATTTCTGACAACTTGCTATACCACAATAGCTGTAACATTACCACTTTGGCTCAAGGTGGCAGTTTCATGGTTGAAAACATATCACTGGCCATTGCATCATTATAAGAGACATTTACTGTTTTTCCAAACCGTTTTCTGTTGTTATACATCAGCCTGCTGTTTGTTGCAGTTACTTAGTGCCACTTTTTTTTATCATGTTTGTGCTGTCTCTACAAAAAGTGAAACGAACAAGCTGTAGGTATTAAGATTGAAATGTTATCAAGAGACTAAAACTGTTCTATTATCTTTGCTTTAAAGCAGAGGTTTTCAAACTTCTCCGTTTGAAACTTATAAACTTCTCCGTTTGAAACTTATGATGATTCCCTTGAATGGGGGACATTCTTTCTAAAATATAAAGGTAACTAAAATGTCTGCATGAGAAAAATACTAAGGGGAGTTACAACAGATTACCATGCATGCAAGGTCAAAAAACACTTTCGATGTCTTATAATATGCATTTATTGTTACCTTATTTGTTCAAGGACTCATAAACAATTATTTCTTATTTTTCCAAACCCCTCCTTTATAAATTAGCATTTTCATCCAGAACAACATGTGGGCAGGCAATATGCTAATGCTTCATTTCGACGTCAATGTGAAACGGCTTGGAACTCGTTTTAAAAGCTACTCATTTCAGTGATTTCAAAACGATTTTTTTCTTTTTTCAGGGACAATAACTTTACACATGGAGCACCTTTAGATTAAAAACTTTGCAGGACGTTTTCACTCACTTAGAGCTATGTTACTTTTTGTTCTTCACAGTAAGAAAAATGGTTCTTTTAAGGAGTAGTCCCTGGAAGGTTCCTTATGGAAACAAACATTCTCTTATTTCTCTTCTAAAGCTGGTTTCACACCAGGCGAGAAGCGCTACCTTAAGGCTTTGCTGTGAAAACCCCCTTTTGGAACATTTATTTTTAAGAGTGCACTTTCTGTGCCACAGACTTTAATCAAGTTAGATTTCTGGTCCTAAAAATGGTTTGGGCACTTCTACTCTAAAGCACATGAACTGATATATGCTTATGTGATATATGATTGTGTTTTAGCTTTACAGCAAAAAAATCAATTACATGAATATACCATTCTAGAAACTTAGTGTACTGTAAATCCATACTGGTCCTAGAACAATCCAGATACTTGTGCCACTTTATAAAGTTTCTCTACAACAGGGAAACCCATAAGAGCATTCAGCTATTAACCCTTATTAATCCTGTTTGTGATTGTTTTCTATGTAACTTTGTCAGGCTAAAATGAGGCTGATATAGTCATGCAGAGTTAGAGGAGCGTCTAAAAGTAGGCAGTCCCCTGGGTAGGTCATGTGCTCAGGCCCACACAGTGATACATCTTTCTTGTTGACTGTGGTAACTACTGTTCCACTAAAACATCATAAATTACACGTTGTTTGAAGGTGTTTCAACCTTGAACACCAGTATTCTGAGCTAGTTTAAGGAAGCATTAATCACATTCAGCTGGAAAGTGTGAATGCTTCACAGCCAGTGCCGCACAACAGAAAAATTAAATCAAATATCAACTCGTTATAAAAACACCCAGCTAATATAAAAAAACCTCTAACTGCTGGAGATGTTGTTGATCAATCCTCTTAATGATCAATGCTTCTCTTTGTTCATTTCTTTCAGTCTTTCTGAGCTGTTGCAGAAAACACATTAAAGAATATGTTCATAGAATACGATCCTCAAAGCAAGCCGGAATTTTAAAGCGGAACTGAGCGACCGAATAGAGTTTCCTATCGATTTGTAAGAGTAATACACCCTTGTGGCATTTCCATTGAAATTTCTTTGAGATTTTATGCCTAAAGTGTGACCATAAAGAAAATATCATATAGGTTAAAGTTTATGAGACAAAACTTTAAGCCTGACAAATCAATTCTTCTGTAACATTTGCGAAGGTTGAACATTTCCCACATAGGAACAAAGGCAGCAAAGAGGAGATTGAAAAAAAAAAAGCTCCAGGTCGTTTCGTGCATACAGTACCACTGCGAAAGTAACTTCACAGTTTGTAAAGTGCAACATAACCTAGGATTGTAGCCTTTAAAAGTTTGATTTTCATATCAAGCGTTTATATTTGTGAAACATTTGGAAAGATTAGGCATAACATTTTGAATATACTGTAGAATGAATAGGTCTTTGGAACAATGATGCAGTGCTGAGGGTATAAATCTAGCCCTTTTCCTTTCACAATCCTATTCCATTGTCTGTCTTACAGTGCTTTCCTGTCACTCTCCATTGTACAATCACACAAAGGTAAAGTGCCCATCAATTAAATTTTTGAGCAATATCATGAGCAAGAGTGCTGCTATACTTGTGGCCTTGTATTCAGTACAATAGCACAACCTCAAGTGTGATAATGCTTTTAACCATTACAGTATATAAAGATCAGACTGTCTGATTTGCACACACTTGTTCAACAGTTTGAGTTTAGATTTTATTTAATTTCTTTTAAAGAAATGAATAATCTTTAACAAGGATGCATCAAATTGATTAAAAGTGACATAAAAGTCAATCAAATGCTGCTGTTTTCTACTTTCTATTCATTAAAATATGGGATGTAGTTTGTAGTTTCCACAAAAAATTAGGAAGGACAATTAATTTCAACACTCAATAATAATATCAAAACATTTACGCACCAACTCAGCATATAATGATTTCTGAACGATTCTGTGACACTGAAAACTATTAGCTGCTCTAAAAAAATAAGAAAATAAATAATAATAATAAATAAAATTATATTTCAAAATAATTTAAAAAAGAAAACTGTTATTATATATTGCAATAATCATTAAAGAAGTCCCAAGAAGTTTATTTTATATTATACTGGGGTCGGTAATTTTGCACGTCCTGATTTTGCCAAGTTTGATGTGTCCCTAGGTCAACATATTTTGTGCAAAATTTTAATGCAAAAATATAGTCTTGACCATATCTCCACATCTAAACCTGACCTTACACATGAGTAATGCCTAAAATCAGAGGAAATGATAGATGACTGACACTGATGTACAAGCACCAAACACTGATTGTAAGCCTGAACTTCAACAATCTGTAATCTGTTTCTTCAAATCTGATTGGTTAATCACAATGTTGTCCCAGGGTCAACAAAGATGTTGCCCTTGGTAAAAATCAGGTTAGTGTGGTAAGCATACATATATACTACAACAGTTCTCTTGAATCTGTCGAATCAGATTGGCTAACAAGTAAACAATATTAGAGTCTAACAGAGATACTCCTCGTATTTCTCACAGTGAGTGTCATGGCGGATGGCCAAATCCACTATACGTTTAAAAAAATACTGCTTTGTTTCTTTACTGTTTCATCACACATTTATATTGTATAAGGTGCTGTTCTCTAAAATCTTAGAATGTTTCAACACCCAACATGAGTTAACCGTAACTGAGAACTTGTGAGCCCACCAAGCTCTGAAATAAGTGATCTTGATCAAGGGTGACTACAAATGTTGGATCAGTTAATTTAGATCAGTGTTACTTTTCTTCAAGATTTTCTCTGAAAAGGCTGTAAAGGCTTTAAAGAAGCAGCAGTTTTACAGAAAACAGAACAAAGTAAAACTCCCTAGGAAGGTCGAAAGTTAAATTAGCTTGTTGTGGCTCTTGGACATCCCCCTTGACTGCTTGACTTTGTACGGTATCAACTGTTTCAAAGTTGCTGACACAATCCATGTTATGCCACGATATGAATTTGCTTCCGGAAAGTGACTTAAGTTACGCGCTGCTCCCAGTCATCATTAAGACTAGCAAGGCACATAATTAGCAATTATGAATGAGATAGATAAGTGAGTGCAATGATGGTCTCATTTCTCCATCTGTAAGTCTACCCTGGAATTTAATTATTAATACATGAGCTTTAATTGAGCTTCTGTCTGAGCACATGCTCAGAGTAATTAAAATGTGACTGAGATATGCTTTAAAAGTTAATCGGAATATCGGGGCCCAATTTAAAATATTTTATGAAAAAAGGAGGATGGCTGAAAGCAGGGAACATTACATTTGAGGAAGAAATGGGACAGTCATCAGCAAACCTTATGATGTACTCACTCATTCATCATGTATCCCAGGCAAACATTTCACTTTAGCAACATAATGAATATATTAAGGGGTTGTTTAAAGCTTTTTTTGATCTCATGGCAGATATCAAAAAGGTAAAGTGTGTTATTTCTGTATGAGCAAAAGCTCCAAACTGAAATGCAACCTGTGAATTTATCATATAGTGTCAGTTTGATGCAGGACTATGCTTTTTTCACTATGGAAGACACAAAAGAGACACACTCGTTTGAAAACAGTCATAATTATCTGTTACAATTCTTTTTGGTACTGTTAGGGATGCAGAAATACACTTTTGCCGAAAGGCATCACAGTCAATGTTCTGCAAGTGAAACTGGTATTTTTTCAAAATAAAAATGCTAAGAATGCTAACCTCAGATTAACTGTAACTTTGAGTTTGTCTGTTTTGCAGCAAACCCTTAAACTCCTTAAAATCTTTAAAAAAGACAGCAACAATGAGGTAGTAAACTGCTAGTAGCCTGTTCAGATGAGGCCTTAATACAAAGAATATCCAAATAGTAGTTAAATATCCAAAAACATGGTAATACCTTGGTATTTTTGGTTGTGACTGCACAAAGATTAAAAAAAAAAAATATTTTACTAATAATGTGATAATACTGTAAAACATAACCTTAAGCAAATCTCAAAATGAATATCCATTACCAACCTGATCTCACGGCAATTCGTACTATTTTACGAGTTGCCAATTCATATGAATTTGTATGAATACCTACACCTAACCCCGCCCCTAAACCTACCTGTCACAGGGTTTTAGACAAATCATTCAAAATCGTAAGAGTGAGGTCGTGAGACTGTTTTTCCATTACTCATACATTTTGTAATGCCTACCCTCATAGTTTTACCCTTGAAACCCATAGTTCCTCTTCAGGAACTCGAGCCGCGTCCAGAAGACGCTATAGGGAACGCCTCTAGCGTGACGACTCTGAATAGTGTGTAGAATCAGTTTAATGAAATGGATAGACGTCATAGGCGGGTGACGTCACCAGCCAGGAAGCTTAAAGCATGTGAAGTGATACCGGCATACAGCTCTTTGTCATTCTGCAAAAGCGTAATCTGTGTGTGTGTGTGCAAACAAATACAGCGTCTCAACAAAAATAAAAAACATGTCCAAATCAGTAGGAAAGAGTGAAAGGGGCGACAGCGGGTCACAGTATAGACTGGGTGCTTTCCCCTGCGAAAGAGAAAGCGCTCGTGGGGATTGCAGCGGGACCTCTTACAAACAGAGGAGTTGGAGACGGGCGAGTCCCTCTATCCGCTGTCTTCACCGAGGTCCGGCGCTGCCTGTGAGAGTGAGGAAGCCTGCGTTGTGTCTCTTTCCCTCACTCAGGGCAGTGCGGGGCTGTTGCTCTCTTCATCAGCGGAAGAGGAGATGCACAGCCAACTGAGGAGGTTGTAGCTTCCTTGTCGCCCCAGTATGAGGAGCTTGTGGAGGTGGTGACTCGTGCTGTTGTCAAATTAAAAATCGAATGGCTGGACGAGGTTAAAGCCTGGACAAGCGCTTCCTGCGACTTTTTCACTAACCCTGCCAACATTACATGGCACGGATGTCCCCAGCGAGCGCCCACCTCAGCCTCAGCCTGATATAGACAACATCAGGGGGCTGAGACTTTTAAGAGCAGGCGCACACGGAGAACCGGCCGTGATGCCATCTGCGGCTGGCTCGCGTGTATAAAATCAGCTGGTTCTCCCCTCTCAGCCCCGAAAGGCTGGCTCCCTTAGTAGGTTTTCTGGCAGCGTGGAAACTACTTCCGAATGTACCTCGTTGGGTCCTGCGGACTGTAGAAGGAGGTTACAGAATCCAGTTTGGGAAACCTCCACCGCGCTTTGTGGGTGTGTTACCGACACTCGTGTGCACCGAGCAGGCTCTGGTGATGGAGCAAGAAGTACAGACATTGTTGAGAAAGGAGGCCATCGAGGTGGTCCCTCATCACAAAGCTCAGTCCGGGTTCTACAGCCGGTACTTCATTGTTCTGAAGAAGGATGAGAGGCTGAGGCCCATTTTAGATCTCAGGCTCCTGAACTGCTCAGTCATGAAGCTGAAGTTCAGGATGCTTACTGTCAAGCAAAATTTGTCACAAATCAAGTCCAAGGACTGGTTTATCACGATAGATCTAAAAGACGCATATTTTCACGTGTCCATCCATCCTTCTCACAGTAGATATCTGAGATTTGCTTTCGGGGGCAAAGCATTCCAATATCGAGTTCTCCTGTTCGGTCTGTCCTTCTCACCCTGTACATTTACGAAGTGTGTGGATGCGGCCCTAGCACCTCTGAGGTTACAGGGCATTCGCATCCTCAATTATATAGACGTCTGGCTAATTTTAGCGCAGTCAGCGAAGGGAGGCAAGAAGACATCGAGATGTAGTTTTTGCCCACATGCAACGTCTCGGGCTGAGACTGAACCCCAAGAAAAGCGTTCTTTCTCCAGTACAGAGAACCACGTTTCTTGGTGTGGTTTGGGATTCGACCGCACTGCCGTCTCGAGAGTCAGAGAGGGCCGGTCACTCACTGTCAAGCAGTTTCAGAACCTGCTGGGTCTCATGGCATTGTCCAACAGCTGCGTCCAACATCATACCTCTTGGCCTGCTGCACATGAGTCCCCTACAGTGGTGGCTTCGGAACAGGGCCGCTTCCTTAAGGGGAAATCCCTTCTGCATGATCAAAGTGTCATGCCGAGCTGTATGTGCCTTAGACATGTGAAGGGGACATTGCGCATTCTCCTTCGTCGCAACTCACACTTTCATCTGGTTCTATGGTCTAGACCTGCGAGCTACTCCTGGTGCTGCTGTGCTTGGTAAGTAGGCACACACTGGGCAGGATTTTGAAAGTGTGGGGAAGTGGGCATTTCGTTCCCCATAGCATCTTCTGGACGCGGCTCGAGTTCCTGAAGAGGAACGTCTCAGGTTACGACTGTAAACCTATCCTCGGAGGAACGAGACGCCACGTCTAGCCAACCACACTTTCTGCATCCCTGCTGGCTTTTTGCTTCATGACAAGGACTCTGCTTTAAGCTTCCTGGCCGGTAACGTCACCCACCTATGACGTCTATCCATTTCATTTGTTTGATTCTACACGTTATTCAGAGCTGCCACGCTGGAGGCGTTCCCCATAGCGTCTTCTGAACGCGGCGTCTCGTTTCTTCAAGAAACTAGGGTTATAGTCGTAATCTGAGACGTTTTAATGTATTGTTTTTAATTAAGTATGTTTGGAAATGTCTCAATTTTAAAAAATCTCAGAAATTATGTTATTGGCCAGAATTGTAATTATGGTAACATTAAAAGCCTGTGGTAATAATATGTGGATCACACTAGCCCTCAGACCTATAAGCAATACATATTGATCTTAGAGGAAGAAAAATCATAATTCAGTAGCAAGCACACTGCAGGCACTCACGGGAACTGCATGCTGCAGTAAGGTGGTCTGCTTTGAATCATGAGGGCTACAGAGTAAATAGCTTCCTTCAGCCTCAAATTCAATGAACAGAAGCCTAGGCCTGCACAAATGGATGGAGAAGGAAGACCTCCCTTCAGATACACAGAAAGGTCACCTTTATTCGCGTTTACCACATTTCAACAAAAGCATTTCCCAACAGATTGGAAGGAATCAGAGCCGGCTGGATCTCCTTAAAAGGATGCTGTGTCTGTTTCATCCCTTCTCTGAAAATCTCAGAGACACAATCCGCAGATCTGTTCGGTTCAGCTCTCCTGCGGAGCTCTGACCTTTGGCAAAATCAGAGGGAGAGAGAGACAGAGAAGCAATCTGTTCGTCTGATCAAAGCTCTGGTGGACATTTCTCACATAAAACAGAAAGCGAGAGGATTGCGAGTGTAATTGTAGCTGTATCTGAAATAGATCCAGCCAATCACAGGGAAAGGAGTGCAAATATACAATACCAGTCAAAAGTTTAGACACACTTGGCTCTACTGTTCAAAAGTTTCAAAATGCTTTGAAAGTATCTTATGCAAAGTCTGATTTGATTGAAGCATTATTACAATTTAGTTAACCAACTTCTTTTGTAATATATTGTGATGAGCGTCCTGAGGAGCCCCAGCTGCAGCCCGTCAGGCAGCAGCTATATAAGCAGCGTGAATGCTACCAAAGACTGAGAAACTTCTCCATGAGACCGAGCGTTAACTTGTTCTCTCCTTACCTTCCCAGAAAGCAGCTGAGGACCGATCAGCCCCCAAGGAGCACTTCACGGATCCACCTCAACACTGTTGTTCATCCACTTTGTGAATAAATCCACCCTTGGGGATTTTTATTTTTTTATTTATTTTGAGCTCTCCTTGTCGTGTGATTCTCCACCCATGGCAATATTTTAAAATATAACATAGGCTATTCCTGTGATGGCAAAGTTGAATTTTCAGTAGCCATTACTTCAGTCTTCAGTTTCACATCACTCTCAGAAAGAAATAAAGGTACAAAAGCTTTAACTGGGATGGTAACTTTTCAAAAGGTACAAATTTGTACCTGGAGACAAGTGTCCATTTTGGTACCTTAAAGGTACATATTAGCACCAGAAGTGTGAAGTGTAGAACCTAATAGGTACAAAAGTGTACCTTTTAAAAAGGTACAGTACCACCCCAGTGACAGCTTGTGTACATTTATTTCTTAAAGTGATGATCCTTAAGAAAAAAAAATCGTACTGGCCCTATAAATTATAAACATACTATAAAGTATGTTTAAGATTAAAATGTTTTTGCTGAAATGCTTGAATTTGGTTTTGCGAATAATTTAATTGAAACACCAAATTCCATGGTGTTTCATAATGCATTCCTACTTTACAAAATGTAGTAAAATAATATTGGTTTTACTTTTACAGTATGTCACATCACATTTACACCAAAAAGAGCATATGGGCCGTTTAATCACTCTCATGTTACAATTTGAAAATTAGCTCATTAGAGTTTACTCTTCTGCTAATTCATTGTTAAAATCTTTAATCACTCACCATAATTGACTGAAGGGGCTTAATTAAAAGCTCTGTTAAATGCGTGTCACATTGTCTCAAATGACAAACATTTGACACTCATCTCCTTCTCTATTTAAGGATCTCACCTTGTGATATGACTGACAACAGTTAAAAAGAAGATAATTCATACATACCTGAACAGGATATTACCAGGCAATAAAGACATTATCTTCAGAGCTCAACTCACCCCTCAAATCTTAAAAGACACAGTGATGGGCATTCTTGTTTATGCAGTGACATAAACACACATCACCTCTGGTTTTTAAGTTTGCTGTCATAGAAGGTTCAGCAGTGTGACAATATTTTATTAGATGTTTCTATTGTTCATTCAGCTGGCAACATTGCCTTAGAAAATTGTTACATTGCTTTATTCAAAGACAAGAACCATTTCAAATGTGAAAGTGTGAAATGAGATGTAAAAGACTGAATTGTGTCACCATCGGATTACAAAAAACAAACAAGACCCCCCCTCCCCCCAATATTAAAAGTAAATATAGCATAACATTACAAAGCTGCAGTGGCTAAACAGTGTGGGAGTTTAGTGCTCTCGGGAAGGATGGCCACCAGATAAAATGACAGGTTTGTTGACCATCGTCTTTGAAATAAAGCAGACATGGAAGCGTGTTTCCCTAAGGGCACTATCTGAGCTGTAGCTACGACCTTCAAGCTTTCGCCTTTTAGATTTGGGATTCAGCGATGACCCTCTGCACAAGCAGTCTCTCTGTAAGCAGGGGCTGACATTTAATGCTTTTATCTGCACAATGCAGTGCATCTCAGAAAATATCAGCAAGCAATTATGTCACTGGCCGGGAAAAATGAATGTTCTCAAAGGCAAAGTAGGTATGAATACATATCATGTTCATACTACACATGCTCACATTTGAACCTGACTGTTTTGACTTACCCAAACGGAACAAGTAAAAGTTTATAAACTCATATTTTCACAAAATGTGCCAGGTTCGGTACATGTTAAGCTCAAGCAACAGCAATGGCATTTTGTTGATTAGGATTTTTAACTTCTTTTCAAAAATATGGGTTGCAGTGAGGCAACCCATATGGGTTGAATCAGTAAAATATTTACCATTTCAAAAGTCTAATCTAGACTAGGACAAACAGGGTAAATATATGATGACACAATGGGAGAACTGTAAACACCTGGGGAACACAACTGGAGACCAATTAACTGATAGAATAGCAACCCAGTCTCATATAAAACCGTACCCTGACTACATTGGTCCAAAGTGCAAAACGTAGAGGGGTTACAATTATGGCCCTTGAATTGTATGACTGTTACATTTTTTTTTTTGTCACGGTTTAGCCTCCTCAGACGTGAAACTTACACGTTTTGTGTTAACATGTTTCGTCGAAAATTCCGTGATGGGTTCATGTAACAGATTACAATGTAAGTAAGTGGCAGGCATCAGCCGTGATCCACTCACGGATAACTGAATTCATTTGATATAAAATACTTTCATTGTAGCACCTAGCCCCCCTTTAACCTAAACCTACCCACTTCTGAACAATACAAAACACACACAGCCAATATAAGCGCAGTCACAGGTATTTATTGCAAAAACTGAATAATAAGCAATAAAAAAAAACATTACCAACAAGCTGTGTTGGATTTCAAGTTCTTCTAAAGCCATACGATGTCTTTTTGCAAAGAAGAGAGTGAAATACAAGGTTTTAATCGCTGAAATTATCCCGCTCCGTTAACGTGTTCATATATTACTAAATATATGCTGTATGTACATGTCTTTAAATATTCATTACATTATGTAAACAAACACGTTTATTGTGTAAGAGCATTCAATATAACTATGTTAACTGCTTGTTTTTGTTCAAAGAAAATAAATAAAAAGTCAGATTTCTTTTTTCTGTAATCATCAACATTATGCCACAAATTTTTCCAACTGGTTTCAACTTGTATGGTACCCTGAAAATTCCTTTAAATGATGATTTAATAATAACAAATAACAAAATGAATGAATTGCAAGGTATGAATAAAATGCCTGTTTTCAGAATTAAAAGCAATGATTACTCATCTGTACTGAACATATCATAGCTTTGTAAATGGAAAAAAAAATCATACAGGTTATATAAAGACCTGTCATCTACTTACACAACAGGATGATAATGTTCTTTGAAAAAGAGTATCTAACTGATATTCTCACTTTCAATTCTATTTGTGACATGAGCTGTTTTTCAGAAAAGATAAAAAACAAATAAAAAAAATATTTAACAAGAAACAAGCACTATTTCTATTTCGGAAAAAACAAGGTGTGTGGCATCCTACTGCATTCGCAATTCCAGCCTTGCCTACACCATTACGCACAAGGCACATTTCCCATTATAATGAGCACGGGCTACAAAATACCTAAAAATATGCCCTGCATTAGCAGGAGATGGGTCACAATGTGCGGTGTTAACCTTCCTAAGAGATGTGTCAGTCACGTCCACCTGTCAGTTCTATCCATGTTTCATGACAGCTGTGGAGATCTGCTTGGGGATTCCACAAGCATGCACATCTCCCAATCAAAGAAAGGGCCAGAAGTGATGGAGTGGATGCGCGCAATCAATACCACCCCCGGTCTCAGTGCTCACATTTCATTACAAATGAAATAAATGATCCTCTCTCTCCCTTTACATGAAAATAAATGAGTGTTAAAGGGGAATGTTAAGCCAGGTGTGAGTGTTATTGGAGGTTTTCCTCCCACAAGAACAGTGGCTTAAGCCTTCTGACTTTATTACAGTGGTGCTCTCCATGGATCTTCCCTCAAATGGCCACAAATTGAAGCATATTTGCACACTGTCTATGCTTGTTTAAATTACACTAATGTGGACATTAGACGTGGCTCAAGGAGACCTGCTGAACAAGCAACCCGGGAGGTTTTGATTACACTCGAAATGAGAAATCACATAGGGAATCTTTAATATCTCAATTGTTAATCCTAGACTAAAGTGAGATTACACGGAGAGCAAACAGAATGAAAATTATTTAAATTCCAACACAAGTAATAATAATAATAATAATGCCCATTTTGTATTTAAACTGACTCCCAAAAGTGTCAGTTAGAAGTAAATAGTAGGACGATTCCCCTGAAATTGTAAACACTATGGTGCTAATGAAACATTACTCTGTTTGTCTGAGCAATCCAGTTCAAATACTGTACACACACACACACACACTGTTAGCTGAACATTGGCAGACACCCCCAGATGAATGAGGGTCAAATGCAACAGCTATGTAGTATGTACTAGACACACAAACACTTATAAACAGGTTTATTAACGTTATCTAGGATATCTGAATGAAAAGAAAAAAGAAAAATATTTTATGTTCTTTCTTCTCTCAGAATAGAAGCTGCTAACTGTTCTCTGAAGCCATTTTGAACCAACCGTGGTGCAGAAAACGTTCTGTTCTCCACATGTTTTGAATTCCCCATTGTCCATGCACTGCTGCAGTGTATCCATGACTGGATAAAGATCAATTGAAGGGTGTTCCTTTTAACGAATAATGTACAACAGTGCAGAGGCAATGGCCTTGAATTTAATGCCCCTTTTGGTTTTTCCTACCAATTACAATCCAATCTGGACACTAATACAGCAGCGATGGGGATGCACTTTTAGTTGTTAAAACAGAGGACAGATAGAAAGACAGATTTATTTTTTATAGCAAATTATTTGAAATATTATTATTTTTTGGGCTACATTAAAATGTCATATTTTTATTATCTGCAATGTGCTTAACCTTGAAGCTCTTTTGTGGTCTTTTATGTTTTTAATCACATTTTTGTAATCCTCCTAAGTGAAATATCAGTTGATATTCTATAAAATATGCTTCTTTTTTTAGTGGCAGTTAAGTTTGTTTTAGTGTTTCGCTAGGCCTATATTTTAACATCCACCTTGATAACTTTTTAATAAAAAAGTATAAAATGTCTTTTGTCTTTTACAAATTTACCAAAGGGGGGACAAGATCTACAGTACTAAAAAAGAGATTTTCTACATGACTGACTTATTTAAATGAACTACGACTGTAGGCCTATGCAATAAGCTATGCTGTATTTTCTCTGTACTCTCATCAGTAATACTAATTGACCCAGTCTAAAGTGGCATAAAGCTTTTCAGCCAATCTCGGGAATAGCAGTGAAACTCCCTTGGCACTTTGTGGGAAAGAAGCAAACAAAGAGCCATAATAACAAGTGGATTGTGCTCTTGTGCATTTGCCTTGTCTCACATACAGCTTTAGAATTTCATCTGAACAGTGCCAAAAAAAAAAAAAAAGTACAGCATTCACATCTCATCCTGCTACAGATAGCTTTTCCTCCAGGATACATCTAAGATTAAAGCTGGAGTGAGGATTGGCATTACTCACAGTATGCCTTATACAATGTTCAGCACTGTCACGTTAGTCCAGATTTTCAGTAAGCGAGCATTTTCTCCCATTTTAAGGGTACATGCTCCTCTATACACATCACGGAAAAAATTCTCAAGAATTCTAGACACAAAGACTCAACTGACTACGTAAAGTTTGCAGTGCATTGCATCAAGTTTGTTACAACCAATTTTTAGAGTTTGTGTCCAAATATGTCTGAAAGTAAGCCAACAATGCCTTAGGGAACTTCTTTTCCAGTATATGCAGCTTATCATCTGTAATGTCCTTTGATACTTTCCATCACTCTGTTGTCCTTGAAAGAGCGCTACTAAATCAAGACAAAGGGATTGAAATGTGAATGCAAATGATTTTGCGCTGTGATGGCACAAGGAGTCATCTTTTTACATTTTAGACTTCATGCAGAGTATTTCTAGGTGGTCTCTGCACACTAGGATGGAACAACTGGCACTTGAAAGCCCACCCGATGTGCATTTGATACAGTCACGGCTGAAATTCTTCCTGCTAATGGAAACGTTTTGATCCAACGAAAATGTTAATCATCTACAAAAGTGGTCCACTCACTGAAATGTCATTGCCACCCTCTTCGTTGCCTTCCTATAATTAAGAACCTGTTATGAACTTCTTTTTGCGTATTTTATTTGGAACACTGTGAGGTCTTTTGAAAGTTGTGATTTTTAAAGAAATGAATGTTTCATCATTTGGACCCCCTGAGTAGCTGCCAACAGCTTGCTCTCTCTGAATGATACCTTTCACTTAATTCCTCCTCCCTTCTGCCGCACAAACATAGAGCATATATGGAACGGACATCATTAAAACTCCAGTCAGCTTCGAAATGCTCCAACAGGTGGTCCACTCGGCATTAGAAAGCCATGCATTTAGCTTTACACATTGCAATAATGCTGTAATATAGGAGTGAATGTGAGACACCACATCATAATGGAGGGAAAATCTGGTTGTTTTATAGGGTTCACCTGTAAAAAAAAAAAAAGTAGCTGAAAGTGTGCTAATCATTAAAGCTCATACATAACACATTAATTCAGCTGCAGTAGTGTACTTGGGCTATTGTTACAGAAAATAATAAATTTCAAGCAATATTCCATATAATAGAGGAGGGATTGACTCAATAAACTATTTAAATATTTATATATGTATATATACAGGTGCATCTCAATAAATTAGATAGTCGTGGAAATGTAATTCAACTCAGATTGTGAAACTCGTGTATTAAATAAATTCAATGTATACAGACTGAAGTAGTTTGAGTCTTTGGTTCTTTTAAATGTGATGATTTAGACTCACATTTAACAGAAACCCACCAATTCACATCTCAACAAATTAGAATATGGAGACACGCCAATCAGCTAATCAACTCAAAACACCTGGTTTGCTTGAATGGCCAGCAAACTCACCAGACCTGAACCCTACAGAGGAACTATGGGTATTGTCAAAAGGAAACAAGATACCATAAAACGCAGATGAGCTGAAGGCCACTGTCAAAGAAACCTGGGCTTCCATACCACCTCAGCAGTGATCACAAACTGATCACCTCCATGCCATGCCGAATTGAGGCAGTAATTAAAGCAAAAGGAGCCCCCTACCAAGGACTGAGTACATATACAGTAAATATACTTGCCAGAAGGCCAACAATTCAGTAAATATGTTGTTTTCATTGGTCTTATGAAATATTGTAATATGTTGAGAGTGAATTGGTGGGTTTTTGTTAAATGTGAGCCTAAATCATCACAATTAAAAAAACTAAATTAGACTTATTCAATTATTATATAATAATTCATTAAAGGGGTTATATTATGCCATTTTACAAAGTCTTACTTTGATTTTTGGGGTGTACTAGAATAGGTTTTCATGCTTGACTGTTCTAAAAACTCATTATTTTTCACATATTTTACATTATTGCATCACCTTTATTCCCAGCCTGTCTCAAATGACCTGTTTAGCTCCTGTTTCAGTGAAACACATCCTTCCAAAATACAAAATGTTTAATTAACTGGCCCAGTGTTTTGCGATTGGTGAACCGCTTAGATTGTGTTCCGGAAATAACACACCCCTTAACCCTAAAGATGCAGTCAGTTTTTTCCTTTCCGATTCGAGCCCTGAGAATGCTTATGGATAAGAAGATCATGCAGAAACTTCACAAGCACACGTTTCAACATTGTAGTCTATGGTCCTTACAGCATAGCTCAACCAGAAGTTGCTCCCTTTTTTGGGTATTCCATGGGCAGGAATTATTAAAATGGTTCTACTGTCTTTTGTTGTGCTGAAACGCGATCAGTGCTATAGTTATTTACGTTTAATTTCCTTTTTTTTTTTCTTACTGTAGCATTTGTCTGTAAAAATGAAAAATAATGTACACTAGAACGACTGATGAAACGTGTGGAAGAGAAATGCATTGAGAATGGCTGACACCTTATCTGCGCACAAGTTTGTGATGATGAAAGCATCTCAAGCTATTTTGTATGCTCGGCCCTCTGTGCTGATATATATGGTACAGGCTTCTTTCATGTCGAACGTGCTCAGTAGCTGATAGCCTTGAATTAATGTGGAGGGAGGGAGTCATGACCACCAGATCAGATCTCGTGCAGCTAACACCATTGTATCACATGGTGAGTGATCTCTCTTTTGCACCAAGCTGTGCATTCTTTGAAATGTGACCCCTAGATATGTTTCCTTTCTTAAGATATTGTGACAGGCATGATTAACGGGAGATTACAACAGTTGTTGTAATCATTCTCTGCCGTATCATTGGTAATATTTTACCATGATTTATATTGCACTCCGCAAATATATTCATGGCAGGTAAGCCAGCGGCAGTTACACGTCATGCCAAATAAGCAGGCTGCTTTATCAACAGAAAGAGAGATGGGCACAACAAATATTATACAGTTTTTGAAGGTTTTACAATTACAGTGGCCTGTTACACCAAAACCATATTGATTAGGACAGGTTTATATTTATAATGAAAAAGCAATCTGTTTTAGGGAAAAATCTTCCCTGAACTCCAGTATAAAACAGTAAAAGAACACATATTTTCATATTATTTGAAAAGCCCATTAAGGATTAAAGTACTGTTTTATTGTTTATTCAGTGGTACTGTAGACGCTCTTTTCCTTTCCCAATGATAAAAAACCACTCCTTTTAAAACTTCAATCAATGAGTGATGTGTGCATGGACTGACATAACGTAACTCCATTGAGCTAGTTAAGGTTTTAATCATGTCAAAGAAATTGTGTTGTTGTTGCTGGCTAATCAAAAAGGCTTTTCCCCATCTTTGAATCACACAAACGTCTATTGCAAAGCTTCACAAGGCAGTCTCAGTTTGATGCCAGATGCAAGCAGATGGAGACACAGCTGGCAGCTCTTGTCTTTCTACCCTCTATCGCAGTTCCAAGCGATGTACTCTGCTGGACACCTCCCAGTCCTCAACTCCAATGAACAAGTGAGTAGCAAAAAACGTACTAGGGTATGCTGAAGCACTCCACACAACAGGAGGCAGACAAGTGCAATACGCTGGGGCAATAACCAGCACTTATCCCGAGTAACATGATACACAGAGAGAGTGATTTTAGTCTTCTTGCTTTTGATGTTATATGTTCTCTTATAAACAATTATAAGTAAGCCACTGGTTGATTTATGAAAAAATAAAAAATAAATAAAATAAAGGGCACTTTTCACTTATTGTTTAACTCTGCTTTACAGTAGTAATGGATATTTTAGTGACCCTTTCACTATAGATTACATTGATTCACAAATAGTGTAGGTGTAAGACAAAGGACTGTCTTTATGAGTGAATCATGGAGTCATTCATTCAAAATACATTCAAAGCACTGATTCATTCAAAGTTTAAACACTGATATTGCTTTTTGCTTGGAGAGGGATGATGGTTTGCTCTGTCTTCATTAGGAATTATTTTTATTTCTTTTTCAAATATAAAATTTGCAGTATTGTGTCACATCACACAAATACGTTATGTGTATAACACATAAGCATTTTTTTCTTTTAGTCCTGTATGTAATTAAAAAATGACTTAATATTTATTAATTCATTTATTTTTTTGAAAAAAGGATGACTAACCTCTGACAGACTGCAATAGCTGAATGTACATTATAAGTGCAAATTGCCTGAAGCTCCTCTGATTTCATGGTGTGAGCAGCAAAATACTGTATGTAAACCTAAGCCACTGAGTTTATGCAGGGCATGCCTTGCACATTCATTGCTTCAAACCCAGATCCATCTATGCGTAAACTTGGCCACTGCAGTCTGTTAGACAATGCTTTTAAGTCTCACATTAAGACTACAAAATAATTAGTGAAGTGAGAATATGCTAATCAAAAAGGTTGGAAGTAGTTACTCATTCTCTGGATCCAATACAATTCTGTCTCAATAGCCAAAAACAAAGTGATCAGGGTGAGCCACCTTTTTATCCACTGCTGAGGGAGTCGATGCATTTGGCTCATACACAAAAGCTTTAATTGGCCGTATACCTCCCACACACTCCAAACGCCTAACAGCCTGCAGACAATATGGCTATTTATACTGCGTGCTTGGCATTGTCCACAGGTGCCGTCTGGGAGGGTTCGAAACCTCTTGTGTGGGGTTCACGTTTTTTGAAAGGGACACTAACAATCCGGTCATTACTCACCTGCTACATGCTGAGATCCATCTTTAGCTAGCTTTATACAAACACAGTGAATTTTAGGAGGGTAGGATGTCTATTGTGAGCGACCATAGAGGCAGCACTGACTGTGCTATTAACACAACTTGCAACCTTCCATAATTCATGGGTTTACACGCTACTACAATTGTAATGGAAAAAATAGCCTTGGGATGTTTTTCTTGTGTTTTTCAGCTGCACCACTTGGCTTGTTGGTTTATTCCACATCCTCCTCGAGCCAGATTCATAAGTGCACTTTTTTTGCACATGCTAACTCATTTAGCTCATCTATTATGCCCTGTCCTGATTATGCCACAACAACTTCTCCATGGGCTGACAGCTAGTCATAAAGCTCTGCCTGTAAATACATTTACATGCAATGTTATAATTGAACTACAGCGTTTCTTCATGTAGTTGAGCTACAGTCCAAGTATAGATGACACAATGTAAAATTGAATATTTGAAGGATTGAATGCACATTGAACATCACCTTTGTCTTTTAGAACATGTACACAATTTTTAGTTCGATTAACATATGTACATGTTGGATAGAGCCAAGCTATACACATTATCTAGATTTGACATTGAGATTTGGTATGATCAGACAAATGGTTTACATTTGAAGGCCTTCCTTACCATTTTGAAAATAACTCAAAATATTTGCATAATGGAATCCTTGGGTAAGATCATGTAACATTAGAACAGCCTTATGTCTTTAGCCCTTTTCAAACATATAAACTTATTACTAAAAAATAACTAGTAAATTGCCGTTACTAGATTATGGGTAAACACCCTTTTTAAAAATACCAGTCAGTAAATTTGTTATGGTAATTTTCTGGTGTAAGAAGTTGTAACATTACCAGTAAATTGTTGAAATTCTGCACTGTGTGAACACATCAGGAAGATGTCCAATTATGAATTATGTCTACTCCGGGACAATCCAGAGCCACTGAATTGTAAAATTCAACAGCTTTAGTCTAATCATAGCATTTTGATGCAGACGATGCAATTTCAGTTTGAAGCCGTCTAAAATGAGGTATCCGGCCCAGTCATGGCAATTCATACATATTTTATGAGGTGGCTGATTCAAATACAAATTTGTATGACCTCACTCGTACAAATTTACAAGATTTTTTCTAAATCGTATGTATTTAAATAAGTTGCCAATGTGTATGAATGACTCTAGACCGCTTCTAAACCTACCCGTCACTGTGGTTGAGACAAATCGTACAAAATCATACAAGTGAGATCGTACCTACAGTATTTGTGTGAACAGCACATATTTTCCACCTTGTATGAATACGTACAAATTGGTCGTGAGACTGTGTTGGATGAATGCATTTCCTTATTATGATCTCACAGAATTTACCCGTATTGAAACCGATTTGTGAATGGGGTTTTACTGAAAAAACTGAATGCCTGTGTGAACAGTGGATCTTTTAATTTACCAGTAAAGTCATTCTGGTAATTTTAAAGCAATTTACTGGTATTAATGTGTGAAAGGGACTTATGCACTTGCTCGTTTTGATCATTTTCACTTTAGAGCCCCTTTCACACATACAGACCTTACTGATAAATTACAGTTAAGAGGTCATGTGCGAAGAAGACCTTTTTAAAATACCGGTAAATTTGTTCTGGTAATTTACCGGTATTAGAAGTTTCACACAGTAATGCACGTAAATTGCAGTAAAATTACCAGAATGACTTTACCGGTAAATGCAAAAATACAGTACGCCTGTATTTTCACGGGTAAAGCACCACTCTTGGTGTGTCCCAGTCTTAACAAAAAAAGACAAAGGTAGTCTTTTTGCTCTATGTAGTGGGGTAAGATGGCCTCTTGGATTAATTTTACATTTTGTGCTTTAACAACTTAATTCGCAGCTTTTTACAATTTAAACTGGAATGCACATTGTTCTAAAATGTGCATCTTACCTCATCTCCTCTTTTCTCTTCTATTCCCTCTATATGTGAGGTTACACCAGGTTAATTTTCAGTGCAAAGGCAAGTCCGATGCTTTGTTTGCGCGGACAATTCTTTCTGCCTGTCTGGATGCCTCCACTGATCCACTGACTGTTTCCTGTCACACTCTCCCTTGGAGGCGACTGGCTTAGTGTTTACTGCCACCTTATCTCTACTAACTCTATCTGTGGGGATGTCTCCGCCTTCCGCTAGTGACACAGTGCCAACTAATCTAAAGAGGTAAATGCTGTGCTGAATTTCCACCGTGCTGGGTGTAATACTCTCCCTGTAGAAGAGCATAGAAGAGCATAAATGTCTTATTCCCATGATGGCCTTCTATTGGATGCAGTTGGGAATAAATGCCATATTTAAATTAATCTTTTTGTGTACCTTCACAGACACTCTTTTCACAGAATACAGACATTTTTTCCTCAAACATATATGCTTGCTGCCCCTGCTTGTATATCTGGGGTAATTTGATTGTTTTGGTTTGTACCATACTGTATCTATACAATTATGTAAGGGATTTTTTTTTTAATGGACTGAAAATTGTGTCTGGCATCTGCCCATGTGTTCAGCAGTACAAACAAGCCTCCTTATTTCAGGATCAAGACGATCTATTCGCTTAGAAGTTAATTTTCAATTTCACCCTGATATTCTAACTGAAAATAAAACATCTGAAATGGGTCAAACTTCACCTGCATACTCTTGTAGCAGTTGTGTAGAAAGGAGAGAAATTATTCTCTTTTTTGCTCCCTCAAAAGGAGAGTAAACTGCCGCGCTTCCATAATAATGAGATCAATTACACTTCTCTATCGTGTTTTGCGCCTCCATTCCCAATCGATTTCTTTGACAGTCCTCTTTGAAGTTTTTGCTGCTCCGTCTCCAGAGCCATTCTGCTATTTGTCCTTGACTTCATGGAGGTATGTACCTGATAAAAACATACCCACGGGATGGATCATGGTAAAAAAAAAACAATCCGCAATCCTTTGAAGGCACAGTAAGTCAAATGTTTTAAGAGGCAACCCAAAATAAAAATTACTCTTATTTTTTTTATTCTTACTATAATGAAGGGACTTCGAATGACAATGCATTAAAAGAGATCAAAACCCCTGGGTTGCCCTTTGAATATCAGTCAGTTTCAATGTATTGCAGCAACCTCACTCTAATGCCTCAGTTCCAATGTAAAAGATCATATTAAAACTTACATTGTCTTCAAAGTGTAAAAAAAATCACCCCTTCCAGCACAGGTATTTATTTCTTCTATTGGTTTTAACTATTCTCAAGGTGTGATTGGTGTCACAAAATTTCCACAGATGTATTGCTGTGTTCCATTTACCTCACAAGTCGGAGCTGAGAAAACATATAATGCCTAAGTATCATGTCCACAGTAGGCATGGGCCATCATCATCACGGTTTCACGGTATTGTAATTACTGCTCTACAATGTTATATTTAAATGTCTGCCTAACTGAACACAGTATATTTTATTTTAGAAAACATATAGAACATTTTGTAACACTGAACATCAGGCAAAATAATTAAAACAAATAATTAAATAATTTCCCTGATGGAGGGAACGGAGACGTTATGTCGTGACGACAGACTGGGGTCTTATGCCTGAGAGCCCTGAATCGCTCAG
>JAUMHP010000041.1:10119473-10132355 GCA_032361065.1 Enteromius trimaculatus | reverse complement strand
TATTTTAAGAGAGAGAGAGAGAAAAAAAAAAAAAAAACAAATAGGAAAAAGAGAAGAAAAATGGATTGACCCGGTCCACCTTCAAAGCCACATCAGCATGCAAACAGCAGCCTCAGCATCAATCCAACAATGCAACACTACTTCTTCAAGGAGACATTTGCTCTGGTCGGTATCGATGATTTAGACTTCAGGGCCAGTTACCCCTACTGGACAAGGTGTTCCCAGTCCATGGTTCAAGAAGAATGATTGATTCAACATAAAGATATCATTGGTAATATGGTTCCCTGTGTTTTCCTCAGAAACCATCTTAAAAAAATTAAAAAAAAAAAAAAATCAATGCATACAGACAGAATTCAGGCCTCAGAGTCTTACGTACCAATCTCTGAAGCCATCACTGTTATGTTGTGCCAGGCTACCTCCTCACGGTCTAGACTCCTGGTGGTTGTAATGAGTCCACTGACAACATCGATGGTGAAAAGTACATCACCTTCTGCATTTTGGTCGATGGAATACCTAAAATTGCAATGGAAGTTCAATGCAAGTAATACTCAAAGACCAATTTAAAGATCAAATTATGAAGGGAGATATTCCAGAAGCACATCTGAAAAGTATATGTTATGCTTTAATAGACATTAAAGCTGAATGCTGAAATATGTGTGTCCTTGCGTTTAAAAAAAAAAAAAAATAAATAAAATTATTAAAAAAGCAGATTACGAAGCCTTATGAATTTATTTCATACACTGATTATTAAATATACATATAAATGTGTTTAACTAGCTGCAGAATAAAACATAATAAAAATTCAAATGTCAAGGCTTTTAAAATGTTTTTTTTTTTTATTTAAACTTTCAGATAAAGCTTTTTCAAACCGGCATTCTCCTGCCAAACTTTGTTGGGGGAAAAAGAATGACACTTATATAAACAGACTCGACTGTTTCTGCATTTGGCCTGAGTGGCCATCAAAACTTCAGGTGTAATAAAGTGGAAATGGTACGGAATCTAAGCATGCATATTGCTTGATTTCAAACATAAATCAAGAAATAAAATAAAAATATGATTATGTCTTTACTTTTAACTATTGAAGTTATTATGAAGCTATCAGAAATAAGACCAAAATGAATTTCCTATTATCACAATTTGCTATGGGAGAATATGAGCTTACTTAAATTCCAGTTTGAATTGCGACTCTGTATCAACTTTGCTAATGCCAATCAAATTCAAAAATTAAATTAGAATTTTAAACACAATCTTAATGCAATTAATGCTTAATGCTAAATGTTGCACAACCCTAATGGATTACTGGCAGAGACATTTGATATACATACACTGTAATCTGCCCCAAAACCACATATAACAATATAATTATTTTTGGAAACTTGCCTGACTTTGCTTCTTGTGCTATCCGGGTCTTGAGCAGTTACCATGCCAACTTCTGTTCCAGCCGGAGCATTTTCATACACATCCATGATATAGTAGTCCATAGTAAACACTGGCGCTTCGTCAACATCCCCAATGATAAGCTTGAGCGTGGTGGCGTCTTTGAAAGGACCCAGGTAAGAAAAACGAGGATCCAGATGAGTGTTGACACCTTCTATGTTCAAAGAGTAAGCCTTCTTCTTCTCGTAGTCTAGAGACTAGAACGGACATCAGTAAAAAGATCAAGGGAGAAGCAGAAAAGACATTTTAGTCTTGGAAATGACAGGGCTTGGCTGAATGAGTAGACATTACAGTAGTTTACGCGGCTGTTGAACCCAATGGTTTTGTGAGAACGTCTAGCTCAGACCTTTCTGAGGGAGATGACTCCTTCTCTCTTGTCACTGTCTGTAGAGATGGAAAACATGGCAGCTCCTTCTTCATTGGTAATTCTGTATGTCATCTCAGCGTTGACGCCAAGGTCTTCATCGTTCGCTTTGATTTTACCAACTGCTTTCCCTACCTGAGCAGATTCTGGCACGTATAGCTGATAGTTCTCTGAAGTGGAGGATAAACACAAACAGAACAGATGCGATTTTATTAAGCATCCAAAATCTTTTGATGCGAATATTAAAAAGTGTTGCTTGCGCTCAGCTAATTTGCAGGGTTTATTTGGGATAAACCTGCGCAAGCTCAATGAAAGTTGTTTACTTTCACAAAATAAAGCTTAAACGAATTCAACCATTTGGGATAAATTCACAGTACATTCAAAGGGATTTAAGGATTAGATGGTTTCTGTAGAAGGGCGTGCCTAAAATTCAGACTTTTTTTTCCATGGTGAAAGAGACCGAGAGAAGCAGGGACTCGTACTTTGAGGAAATCGTGGTGGATTGTCGTTGACGTCAGTCAGTGAGATGTTGACTGTCGTGGATCCAGACAGACCCCCGACAGAGCCGGCCATGTCTTTGGCTTGGATGATGACGGAGTACATTTCTCTGGTTTCTCTGTCCATGTTCGGCAAAGCTGTCCTGATGACACCTGTGACCCAGAGGGCAGAAAGAATAAATATAGCTCCCGCTGACCTACATAACCCATATCCCATTATTGCATGTTCAAAATGGTATTGCAATTTTCTGCAAATTATGGTGTTCAAGTACAAATATTAAAACAGCCCACATTTCCACAGCAGACAAAGATTTAGGAGGTCTTGAACCCTCCAAATGAAGTGAAAACAAAAGGTTATGAAACTACAAATGCCCGATAAACATAGATATTCTAAAATATATGTGACAGTAAAGACAATATTAAAAAAGTTGGCCCTGATAAGCATAAAATACTTTTTAAAAATTGCAAAGAATTATTACTATGGTGACCAATT
This sequence comes from Enteromius trimaculatus, assembly GCA_032361065.1. NCBI lineage: Eukaryota > Metazoa > Chordata > Actinopteri > Cypriniformes > Cyprinidae > Enteromius > Enteromius trimaculatus. The sequence continues at coordinate 10,129,564 of JAUMHP010000041.1, read as the reverse complement.
TTCACAATAAACTAGTTGCATGTTAGCATGCCTGTTAAATTGATTGTATATTAGCACATATTCCTCATTCTACATCCTTAATCCTGTGCCTTAACTTAATAACTACCATGTAAACTATTAATAAGCAAGCACGATAGGGGTTTATTGAAGGACTAGAGTTGTGAAGCTCCTTCAAAAACAAAATGGCCATAGAGGCAAAATAAAAGCAGTTCACAGAACTCATGCACTATATTTTAAGGCTTATGAAGCCATATTACAGTATATCTCTGTGTGAGGTTCAGACTCATATGAAGTCATTATTCACAGAAATTCTTGCTTGATAGCCATGGCCAGCATTCAATTTCAGTCTATGCAAAAGAAAAGCTTGAAAATTCTTCTTTTGTTTTCCATAGAACATAGAAAGTTAAACAGGTTTTCCAAAGACAAGATCTTGAGTAAGTAATGAATTTTTTTTGTTTTTTTTTTGGGGGGGGGGGGGGCATCGCTTAAAATCAATCTGCTAGCAATTTGATGGCATTTCCAGCAATATAACAGCCACCACTCCCTGTAAAAGTGCGTGTCCAGAAAATCATGTGTACACTGCAGATCCTTGACCCCTAGTTATTGAGGCGGTGAGCTCACAGCAAGTGGTTTGCCCCTGTTTCTGACCTGGTTCAGGATCTTTTCGATCATGACAACACACCAGCAGGCGAGTGCCGACCTCTCACCTCTATGTACTGTTCCTATGTGGTTTAAGCCCTTAGCTTGAACCTTCCTTTCCAGATGTGCACATACACTCTTGCACAAAGCATGCTGGTGATCATCTCTTGCATACTCCACAGCTCTAAAGCAAATGCTGCCATCTGCTCCAACCATTCCCTCAGGAGATTGAGGATAAGACAGGGATGAAGGAAAGGATGGAAAGCATAACAGCTTGCGTTTGCCATGTGAACTTGTATTTGTGCCCCTTTACGCCACGAGATCCCATGGTAATGTTTACTGAGAAATGAGCATCAACTGACATGATACACCAAGGCCCCAGTGCACCAAAACGGTAAATGAAGAGTTGTTTAAAAAAAAACTGGAAATCAATAGCATCATTTCATAAATGCATGTTTTTTTTTTAGTACGTAGAACTAGAAACATATTTATTTGTTAGTGAATATAGGATACTTCTTTACAGTTTCATCAAAAAAATAAATAAAAAGAAATGCCTTGATGTTTTCACACTCAAGGTTATCCATCATACAGAAATCAAAGAAAAGTGTGCATTTTCGAGCCAATCTATTAATGTGAGACATATCCCATTATTTTTTTGATGCTTTAAAATTATGTATCCTGATATTTATAACTGAGGTTAAGTCCATTTGAAAACCTAAGAAGACCTGAAAATGTATACAGAAATGTAATATTATATAGGAAGGAATAAAGATCAGTAGAAAACTGTAAATGTCTAGCATCTCTGTCTGTAACAATACACATTTTCAAAAAAAAAAAAAAAAAAAAAAACTATAATTACAATAATACTATGTGGGCAGTATATATTTTTCTGTCTTAATATATATATATATATATATATATATACACACAACACTTAAATAAGTCCAAGTCCCAGCTGGGAAGAAGCACAGAATACCTGTGACGGAATGACTAGCAGAGAATTTCAATTTCATGTTTATGTGTGAAAGTGTGAGATGGACAGTCTAAATATTCGAACATGCAATGTTCTCTTTTTAAATGGACACAACCAAAAAATATGCGAACAGATACCTCAATCCGCCAGAACAAATAAACACACGCCAGTGTTCAGCCCCAGAGAATGTCATAGAGATTGCACACAGCCTATTGAGAGCAGACACCACCTGCCAGGACAGGGGATTTCAGCAGACAACACAACGAAAAAAAAGCAAAATGTTCATGTTAAACAGGCTCTTAGTATTCAGCTAGTAGCCACAAAGCAGAGACAGAAAGTAAATAAAGCAAACAGGACCAGACACTGATGCAGAACTTGGTAAGCCCTGTTCTTTGAAAGTTTGATTTTCTATGCAACAACAGACAGTCAACCTCAAAGTGAAAGTGCAAAACATTACGCAGGTTATGCATCACCCACTGGTAAATGGGGCAAACTAACTATGACACAAAGGTGCAGTACAGGTAATTCTTAGATTAGAGGATTAGGCACAATGATGCAAGTTATTGTACTTTACATTGAGCTGGATGAGTGGAAACAGGAGCTTGGGTATTTGTAATTGTAGGGAGAAAAACAATCAATTCCACAATGCTATTAAACCACATTATACTATACTACAGAAATATTGACTACTTCAAATCAGATTAGACTAGAATACAAAGAACAACCTCTAACTATTTTACTCCAAAAACAAATAAATACATTTGAACTTTTAATGTTATGTATAAACAGTGGGTGCAGAAAGTATTCAGACCCCCTTAAATTTTTCACTCTTTGTTATATTGCAGCCATTTGCTAAAATCATTTAGATCATTTAGAGCATCTCTGGAGCTCAGCCACAGTGCACCTTGGGTTTCTTCTTTACCTCTTTGAACAAGGCTCTTCTCCCCCGATAGCTCAGTTTGGCCGGACGACAAGATCTAGGAAGGGTTCTGGTCATCCCAAACATCTTCCATTTAAGGATTATAGAGGCCACTGTGCTCTTAGGAACCTTAAGTGCATCAGCAATTTTTGGTAACCTTCGCCAGATCTGTGCCTTGCCAAAATTCCTTCTCTGAGCTCTTCAGGCAGTTCCTTTGACCTCATGATTTTCATTTGCTCTGACATGCATTGTGACCTCTAAGGTCTTAAATAGACAGGTGTGTGGATTTCCTAATCAAGTCCAATCAGTATAATACAGCACATCTGGACTCAATGGACAATGGACAATGTTGTATTGCACATAAAGGCTTCACATTAAACTTATTGTATATCATTATCAAGCATGCTCTACAGGAATCCTGTCTGTCTCCTCTCTTTCTGTCTCAAATTAAGTAGTTTAAGTATGCCCATGTTGGTGAACTGGGGCCTGGTTGTATGTTATCTTGTCAGCTGGTACTAATTTCATAGTAAACATTACCACTCCATCTCATTTTCTTCATCTCCAGAGCAAAAGACTGGAGCAGATTTATATTAGGTATAAATCTAATTATAATACATTTTGGAATTAAGTTTTTAATTTTCTTTATTTTTTTTGAACAAAAAATATTTGTGTTAAACCTTCATAAAGCTTAATAACATTATGCTTAAACCACTGATGATTTAAAACAATGTCCTTACTACCTTTCTGGGCCTTTCCAAAGATGAATGGAGCTACAGTACTGTAACTGTGGTTGGAAACTGCATGAAGGTGAGTAATTAATGACAGAATTAAAATGTTTGGGTGGACTATTCCTTTAAATTTTCAGCTTGTAACTTGGCAAACTACACTTTCAAAAGTAGAATTCCCAGTACCACCTACTCTATATCTACAGATAATCTTAAAATGTGAAAAGTTTTATAGCTGTGATGCTTAGAGCAGAAGAGACAAGCCTCCGTCAATGCTTTATCTCTCTCCAAGAGCAAAAGAGGCTCTCTAGACCTGGAGTATTGGATTATTTGAGAGCGATTCAAACACACACACACACTACTCTCAGTGCTAAGAGTATAGGCACTTCCTGACAAAATGAGCAAGCAACACTACTATGCCAGTTTGCAACGTTAAACTGGCACCCTATGAAAAATAACCCCTGATGTGAACATTATCATATGGCCTCTTAATCCCATCAAAACCTTCATGATAGCCACAAACAGGGGATTAGAGATGAGGAAAGAGTTGAAAGACTGACCACAGAGGGATTACAGTCCATCCAATCTCATAGTTTTAGCGCTGAAGACACCAATAAAAGACAAACCGCGATCAGAGATCTGCTGCTTCAGTGGAGGGCTGAAACAATCCCACGGGTCCCAGCGGGAGGGAGACTGAATGAGCAATTACACATAATAAATAAATGCACAGTGGAGTACCCATAAAGCATTTCTGTGTAAATTAGCGCAGTTTTGTGGCGGATAGCTGAGGGATGGAAGTATGTATTGGTACTAAGCTGAGTCCCCACACACACATAAACACACACTAACAGCTGGAACAGATGCTACTCACCGTTTTACCTTATACACTGCTGATGTAGACCTTCGTGCATCTACACACACTACCCTGGCAGACTCAAACGCATATAAGCCAAGCAAATTCATCCTGCACCAAATAGGCTCTATCATGGGATAAACACTCGGCAGGTTGGCGCTTTCAAACTGGGACAAACACCCTCCAGGCACATTCAACTTGACATAAACAAACACCACCACTGTGGAAATTGAACCAAATGGCTACTAAGCACAGAATGAAAAAAACGAGGGAAGAAGGAAGACATTAAATTAGGATATACACTGTAGGCGAGCGGTACATCACAACAAGTAGGCCACGGTTCGGGCGTTTTCAAACCCCCACAGAACAGTGTAGTCCGGGTCGTACGATGCCGCGCTCTCAACGTTTCAATCATGTGTTGATAATATTATGAAAATGATTTGTTTATCCACCCGGGCTTTGTGCGAGTAATTGAGTGTACCGTGTAAGTCTCCAAAGAAATCCATCCATATTCATCGCCCTCAATGTAGGTTTATTGATTTATTTCTGAGATACAATTGAGAATGATATTTCCCACATTTCACGCATGATTTATTGGAATTTCAATGTAGATGCCTGAGTCTGAGTTCCATTTGAAAGAGCATACAGTACATATTCTTTTAATGTTTAACTGAAGGCCCCGCCACAAAAGACGCATTTTGGTACTGGTCGGGAGGGGTTTTTCCCCTCGGTCTCGGTGGAAAACAACATCACTTCAAAGGTGGAAACAACATGCATGAAAGGACCTCAACAATGTGAGAACCCATCAATTATTCTCCACATAGGGTAGCGCAATAAATCGGGAGTTCCTTTGTGAGCTTGAAAGCTGTTTTACAGAGCAAATGTATCTGTGTTTCCTACAGCCTATTATTGTGGAGTGACTCACCCGCTGGTGACTTCGCAGGAAGAATCAGAAAATATTCAAGTGCAGCCTTCAACAGTCGAAGGCATCTCAAAATGTCCATAAAATAGGTTATTTTATATGTGCATACCAGTTTTGGGGTCGATGGAGAAGAAAGGCTGCCCTTGGAGAATGCTGTAGACGATCTTGGCGCTGTTTCCGTAGGTGGGATCGTCGGCATCTGTGGCAGTGATCTGGAATACTGACGTTCCTGGACATAAAAATAGGTCCGAGTTAAACTGCTAAAATTATTCACATGCTCAGATTTGCATTTATCCTCGTTAATGCATGCCATAAGCATGCTCTGACAGAGGCAGTACTTATATCGCCAATTCAAGTGATTCATCTCATGCCTCCTTGACCTGTACCAGGTTGAATTCACCTGTCATGAGCCTCTCTCCTCCAAGCTTTAAAGCATCTAATGCTATTACGAAGTGTGTGGGGCTTGGATGGTGGCGATAACGCTGCTCTAGCCTGAGACACATTTGAAAAGAAAAAAAAAACACAAACACAATAGATTGAAGGCACCAGGGTCTAGAATAGCCTCTCTTGAAAGACCAGAGGCCCTCAACCAGCTTATAAAGCTCTATCTGTATTGGTCGTGATTAATTCATCACAGCTTGATAAAGTGGAGTCAGAGAGCTCGCCAGCTCACTGCTGGTGTTTGTTTTGTATCCAAAACTTGGAAGTGCACAAATAATGATTGAGGATAATAACAGGCCAAAAAAAAAGATAATTATTTAACATAAAACAAAGCAATATTTCTCATGAATATATCTAAAATTATAATGCAATATCATGCCTATGAAGCGAATACAATTAAAGTAAGAAATTTATGATTGAAAACAAGTATAATTTGGTTTGAATTTTAATCGTCTGCTTGTATCTATCATTTATCTAAAATATTGAACAGAATTTATGCTCTTGATCATTTTCTGCAATAAAAAAAAATATATATATTACAGTCTCCACCAAAATATTAAGCAACACAACTGTTAAAAATAGGATTTGAATATAAATCAAAATATAAAAAATATTTATTTTACAGTGTTTAAAGTTACAGTTTAATAATAGAGGTTAATAATAGTTAAAGTTTACACTGTAAGTGTTTACTGTATTTGTTTAAAAAAAAAAAACATTTCTTTCTGACCAAAGCATTTAAAAAGAGGATATAAAAAATAAATAACAATGGCCCAGTTTCATAGACAGGGTTTAGCCTAAGTCAGGATGAGGCCATAATTTTTTCATCATAATTGCCTTCTGTTTTTGTTTTCTGTTACAGACTCAAAATGATTTTAAAAGTCTCATTGAGACCATGAGAGCAAATAAAAGCGATGAAGGAGAGCGACTCAAGGCCAAAAGTGAGAAATAAACCCTGCCCTTACCCTAGCTGTGCCCAGAGGGAAACAGGTTGCGAGGAATGATAATTTCACAGCTCTTTGGCTTGAGTCCAGCCAATTGATTCGGATAGGAAGGAAGAACTCTGCAGACAATTAGCACTTTTCTGACAGTCCATTTACTGCAGGGTTGATGTGCACTGCCATTGATGCGGACTGCAAGCTCTGCATGTGGATTACTCATGTATTAGGATGAATAGCATGGATCTATAAAACATTGACGTTTCAAATTGAGATACGGGTGTAAAAAGAGGTAAACACAGCTGCTTTTTGTTTATCGAATGCTGCATTATTTTGGAAGCACTTCAAAATACTTGAACCCCATGTGTGAGGTTTTTATGTAGGGTACTGGTTCGATTTTGACATTACTCCTGAAATCGCTTTTTCTACAACAGGCGATAGATAGCGTCCTCTTGAGAGGCTTTATATAAGAAACAATAGCTTTAATAAATCCCGCTATAAATCCACCACAACCAAACAGCAGCTTGAGATGAGCTTGAGTCCAGGCCAAAAAGGCTCAGATCTGCAATGGGACTCTGCGGTCTGAAACTGATGAGCCAGCTAATAAAACCTATGCTCTACTGACAAAATGTTCCTCTGTTCCCCCGAGCACAGCCCCAGACAACCCCCCCCAGAGTCCGAGGGTCCTGACTGTTGGCTCACCGATGTCTGCCATCTCAGGCACGGAGGCTGAAAAAGGGCCATCTGGGAATTTTGGGGCGTTGTCGTTTACATCCTGGACCTTGATGATGAATTCGGACTCAGGTTCCACGGCTCTGTTGGTGAAGCGGTCCACAGCCCGAGCATGGAGGACATAATGGCTCTTCTTCTCTCTGTCCAGGCTTTTCTTTGCATGAATATCACCCGTTAACTCGTTGATTGTGAATATGGTACCGGCACCTTCTCCGGAGAGCAGATATTGGATGGAGCCATCACTTTTGTCTGAGTTTGAATGTAACTGAAAGTGAAAAATAAAATAGAGTTTTACTTTTGCGCTACTGCCATTATGCCTTAAGTCAAATGTAAATGTTCTAGGGTGTTAAAACCACATCATTATTTATTCTGACACCTCCTGCTACTGTATGTGGAAATGCTAATTATTTGTGCAGTATTTTAGAAAGAGAGACACAGTGGGACCCAAACTCTTTAGACCAAGGTAAGAATCTAGGCAGAGAGTTGATGCTTATTAATGCATGTAATTCTTTAAAATTGTTTAATTTCAAAAAGTTGATTACAAAATGCAACCACATTTATTTGGAATGTTTTTGCTGAATAAAATATTTCACAACATATTTTTTCATTGAGGATTTATTTAAAAAAGTCAAAAAATCTGCTTGGTGGGGATCATCAAGTTTGACTTGATGTTGATGTTCTTTTTTAAAATGATTATTATGATTTAAAAAATTCTGTGCTCTCAGACTATTGGTTACTAATTATAAAAACTCATCTAACATTAAAACTAAATGACATAGACCCAGATCTAGCAATAAATTATCAAAGCCAGAAGACAAAGACATGAAAAAACTCCTGTCATAACCTTTATGAGAGAAAAATGACATTTCATACAGTTCAAGATTTACCATCTTTTTTTAATGACAAATCTATCACGATAATGACTGTGGCATGTCCCAGCTCCTGTCAAAGAATGCTCTTGATTTATAATTAGGATGCTCATTAAATAGAACTCACAATACATGTATCAACCAAGCACACGGATACCTCGTGTTTTCTGAGGAAATACTTTTTAGTGAAAATAACTGTCATTCACCCATCATTTTCACAGAACAAAGAGATGTACAGTATACCTTTGACATTACTTCTTTTTTTTCTCCACTGTAATATAAATATAACACTTTCATCAATTTTTTTTTTATTTTTTTTAACTCATGGGTAGAAAGAGCACAGTAAACAATGAAATTATACATTACACTGACATTATAAGGCTAAAGCCTGTGGCTCCCAACCAGAACCAAATTGAGTTTCATGTAAAAAACACATGCATCACAGGGGTGAAAGGATATCTCCTAATAAACATGGCTTAATCCCAGCACATTCATATTAGTTATGTAATAACAGATTCCGTAACAGAATATTGCTTTTACTGCCTCAAGGTAAGAATTTTCTGTGATGCCGAATATAAATATCCAAACAAGTATTTAGAATTTGCATAAGGAAATGCAGTCTACAGCTATTATGCTGATCCTTCAAAGACCTCATTTTACTTTTTTATTTATTTACGCACTAGTAAAATAAGTTACAGCCCTTGGTCTGTTGACTCTTCCATATGTCTGACTTCTTATTCTATCTTCACATGCCAATAATCCCAAATGCGGGTACAATGTTATAAAATTTTCACACCAATAAAATCATGCGGTGCAGAAGAAAAAAAAAATAAATCACAGATAGGACCCCTGCACCCTTTTCATGATAAAGCAAGGTCATACTAGATTGGAAAATGTGATGTGGAGCATCTCCCCCAAAATTACTCACACATAATTATTCACAAATAAACCAAGACGGCTGTTATAATACCTTTACAACTAAATGCACTCTTTACTGTCTAGTACTGGTCATATTGTGAATTGGTGCATGTTGTTAAAGGGGTCATACGGTGGTACATGCACTTTTTCAAGCTGTTTGGACTGAAATGTGTGTTGGGAGTATGTGTACACAACCACCCTACAATGCTAAAGATCCAAAGGTAGTTTTCTTTTGATTTAATAAAAATAAGTTGCTCCTTCTGAAATCAAGCCATACTCAAAAGCATGTGACGTCACACAGACAGAGGCCACACCCACAATATATAACTGACAGCAGCGTGTCACACAGGCAGAACTGGTGTCCAGAGCCATACAGAGAAAGAGTTGTGACAACTCCGTTGACGCCAATGGACCATTTTTTTACAGCAATGGCGGATCATGGGGGCGTTCAATAGTTCCCGGAAGTTAGCACTGACTGCAGCAGCGCCATAGAGTTACAACAGAACAGGCCGTTTATGGTGCACTTTTAAAAGGTAAGACGTTTAAAGAATAAGATTGTATATCATTGGCACATCTTAAACAAATGACCATGTACATTAAAGCATATCATTGGATTATAATGCCCTAATTTAGTACATAGATAAATTAAAATACATCAAATATGTATGATTATATATGTATGCACTATTTCTGGCTATTAATTTAAATAAAAAACAATTAAGTAAACACATTTTTCTGTTTTTATTGCAATGAAGCAGACATCAAATTTTAAATAGTATCATCAGTTACCAGTACTGTAAACTGACTTTTTAAAATCTTTAAACATTCAACATTCTGTATCTTCTAAAGCCATTTTTAAACATTTAATTTGCTTTAAATTAACTTAAAACATTCTGCGTGTAAATATTATCATAAATAAATGATCAAAGCATATCATCATCATCAAAAAAAAAGAATTACTAAAGAAACTAAATGATCAAATGTAAAATAACAATATAAATATATAATAACAAAATAATCAAATGTAAAACAACAATAAAAAAAATAGTCCTCACTGTACACATGAAATACAGCTATAAATTAATTAGCAATAAAGTTACAAAAGTTATTCAATCAAGAGCAGTGAGTGATAGTTTTATTATTAGTTGTCTTCTGTGGTTTTATT
>JAUMHP010000041.1:10104634-10116711 GCA_032361065.1 Enteromius trimaculatus | reverse complement strand
TGTTCAGTTGCAGCTATGGAGCACAGTAAGCGGCACTCAAAAGTGTGGCTTTATTTCACACTAAAAAAGCCTGGGTCTGCACAGTGCAACACATGTGACAAAATTATAACTTGCACGGGAGGATGCACTACGAATACGAAACACCTACGCCCATATGATGTACAAATTAAGGAGTGTAGCGTGTTTGACTAGCGTGTCTCGTCCTCCGCTAACCAACGTTAGTAACGTTACCTCATCACAACATTCAGGTAAGTGATTGTAGTTTAACAATAAAGCGCTTGACCAAATTTGGTAAACAACAACGTTACTCCAGCCCACAAAGAATCGGAATTAAGAACTGAAAAAAGAACTGAAATCGAAAGGAAGAATCGGAATTGGAATCGTTTAAATCAAAACGATGCCCAACCCTAATTTTAAAACAACTTTTCTTTCTGCTTATGTCACCCAGGTATGGTGACGGGGAGGGGACGTCTTCGGTTCACTTAGTTTTGTTGTGGCCCCTTGTGGGAATGTGTTATTATGTTGCGGCCACTAGTTTTTTGAGTAAACAAACCTATAACCTAAATATTACATTAATATTAAATGTCCATTAACTCATCATCTTCATAAAAATATAAATTCATTCTAAAGATATGAAAAAAAAAAATTGTTTAAAATAGGACATTGTGTTAAAAATTTAACAAACATGATTTTAGATTGCTCATTGGCATTAAAAAGGATTTTAGGATTCAACATCCTGTGTGGAAAAAAAAGCCACATAAAACAAGAAAGGAGGGGAGGCAGATGAGTGGGAGATAGAATGCATTGACTCGTCCAGGAGAAGGTGTGACGCTGTTCCCCTGCACAACATTACCACACAAATGAAAGGCTTTGAGAAACCTGCCAGACAGATATAGACTCAAATCTGAAAGCAGCCAGCCTAGAAAATACAAATGCATCAAATGCGATTAATAGGATTATGAATGAAAGCAAACACTTGAACACAATGGAAACTCATTAACCATTTGAAACAAACTGGGTGTGTTGCACATCTCGCATGCTAAGCAGTCTGATCCGACTCGGAATACATTCTCCTATTAAATTATAATGGTGACCACTAAATGTTTAGCCACCTTGTCAAACGCATGCATACTCACACCCACACTCGTCTGCACTTCATTCGGAGCTCTAAGACATTTTATTATGGTGCAAAAGTGATGCATTTAGATCCATTAGAGCATTTATTATGGGTCAGAAGCCCTTTAATGTATGCATGCTTAGAGGTAACGTTATTGAATATTGCAGCATGAACATTTCAGTGTTTTAAAGCCACCATGAAATCAAAACAATCAATTCTTATTGATTTATAGAATATTACAGTGTTATATTATAAATGATTAATCCATGCACTTGATTATTTTCATAAAATTAATGTACCCTCATAGACTCATAGACCAAATGTACCAAAATAAACTCCCCTCCCTGTTCCCATTTGAGAAACTGTTTCACTCGCATTTATGTCACAGTCAGTGGTGTCCTGAAATGAGGAGTTGTTTTTTACTTATCTGAACTCTACTTATGTTACTTATTTTGTATTTTTACATTACCAATAAACAGTTACATATTTTATTTATGAACTGGTGTTCAGCAGTTCCGGATCAACAGTCACCAGAGCTCAGTAAACAATGGTCAAAGACACAGAGATGTGCCTCTAGTTTCAACAAGCTCACTAAAAACCCACATATTATGTTTTAACATCACTATACTGCTTATTCAGACAAACTCACACAAACACAAGAATAGTTTTTTTGTTTGTTTGTTTTGCATGAACCAGTCATATCATATCCTCTCATGTGACTTTCCCCCATTCATTCTCAATTACCCCCCCAAGAAACTCAAGGCACACTTTAGGGGGTCTGTTAAAATTAATTAACTCCTGCTGTAACTTTACAGTGACTGTTAAACAGTTTTACTTTAGGAAAACAAGCACTTTATATCATATTTTGTAATAATTGCATTATATTATAACCCTGTTTTTTTTTCTTAAATAAGTACTTTTATGTTTTATAAATGAAGGTATAAGACTTAAAGGTTAAGTAAAAAAAAATATACTTTTGTGCAGACTGTGCCTTTAAGACTGCATGTTAATGTGCGAACATACAGTATAAATGAGACTTTGAAGAAACAATGCCCTATATTGTCAAAACAAGCCCCTCATTAGAGGCGTCTTGCTTCGACCGACCTCATTCCGACAGTCCTTTTAATATTCATAGGAAAGTCTGCATCAAAATGCACTAAAAGAACATACAGGGAAAACAATTCACTCTGCAGACATGACCATAATGCAGGGTTTGCGGTTACTGCTGCCGCAGACCTGAGAGCACAGGTTGCCTTGTGCAGGGGCTTGATAAACTGCCCACGCTACAAGAAGGAAAGGACTGATTAAATCAGGGCTCAGCCTTCGCCGCTAACCGCAAATTAAAGCCGGCGTGCTGATGGAAAGGTCAATTTTACACTGCACCAAGAGCCCTTCACGTCAGAATAAGGAAGCGTGCATGGGCGGCACTGAGTTTGGTAATTTGCCATTAGTGAGAAGGAGGTGAGCGGTTTAATGTAATCCTCCATCTTAAAAGCTGCTGTGACAGATATTCATCAGCCGGACAGACTCCAATAGAACTGCAGCGAACTGATCTCTATCTGTCTTCCACTACTCCAAAGTCTATGTTACTGTAGACCCTCTCTAGTTATCACACGCTCACACTAATGTGCAGTCTGCTGGTGAAGAGATTAACAGAGAAAGAGACCTTCCAGAACGCCAGCAGCTTGCTAGCTCTCTATTATAAATTTCAAAGCTTAAGCTGTTTGTGTGCGAATGCATCTCTTTCTGGATGTGTGTGTGTGTGTGTATGTGTATGTGCTTTTCCACATGAAAAGGGAGCATATTTACCACAGCAAAAATCTACAGTATGAAGAACAAATTGTATCTGCTCGGCAAAAATATGCTAAACAAATATTTTCAGTATTTTTTTGTAATTTAATATATAAAAGTTTCTTTACATTTAGATTTTTTTTTTTTTTTTTTGGAAATCATGATATAGTGTTGTGCTGAATATAGTACTGAAAGCTCTAGATAACAATTATGTTTTGACTCAACATATTTTGTGTTTAATCCCCTTTTTGAGGAGCCTTGATTAAAAATTCGGTCTGTTACATTTAGCCGTTTCTATTGACTGTATGGTTGTTTTCATAGACTATAATTATATGCCATTTTAAAGGAAAATTTTACTAAAATTGAAATCTGATGGAATTGCAATTATTACAACAAAAACAATCCAACTTATTTTTGCTAATGCATTTTTTGTTAATAAATTTAACAGTTTATGTCATTCGCTTTGAAAACTAGGCAAAAACATTAGGAATAAAATGATCAGGGAACCTTAAAAATTATACATTATTCATGTGCTTTTAGAATTTTATTTTAAATTCTTAAAATGTGATGAGCAAACAGCAACAGCAGTGTTGAATAGTTTTTCAGCAAACACATTTCAGGATAATTTCTTTCTGACTAAATATCCTCCCTGTATGCTCCATTTGGAACCCAAAACGTCCCATTGAAATTTCTTATCTGTTTTTATAAAGTGACATAGTTTATGTTCCTATCACTAGGTATTTGAGGACAGGCAGGATTTTAGTAGAACAGGTCTGTCTGGGCCGCCAAAACCTCTTCTTGTCTGACCACTGAAGCGGAGAGAAGAAAAGATGGTGGTCTGGAGGGACCAGGCAGGAGAAGGTGTGAGAAAAGAAAAAAAAGAGTGGAGAGGAGTGTGGGAGGCTACTGAGAGCCTCAACCCATTTCTGTCACTGCAGTTTAGGAAGGCCTGAAAGAAAATATTCAGCTCACTCAAATCTTTTACAGACAGTTCACACCACAGCAGCACAAAATTAAGTGGCATCCACGTGAGCAGAACAAGGACCCTGTTTGGCTCCATGTTTTGCAGTTCAATACAAGTAAGAATGTTGTCACACTGAGTTTCTTTTCTTTTCAATGTTAGTGAAATGTCTTCCAGACAGGATCTAACCAAGGTCTGCTCTGTTCCGACAAGAGCTCCATTGAACTGAATTCCCTGACTTTCAAAAACTATATGGGGCCGGTTTCCCGGATAGGGATTAGATTAAGCCAGGTCTAGACCTTTGCTAATTCAGGACATTTAAGAATTTTTAGAAGCATGTCTTACAAAAATGCATTATCTGTGAGCATTATAAGACCAACAATTACAATAATGCATTTTAAGATATCTCAGTGCAAGCTTTTTTCAGTTTAGACAGCTCTTAACATTTATTTTAATCTAAGACTAGTCTTAAACCCTGTTCGGGAAACTGCCCCATAGTGTCTAGTTCAATTCCTGGTTTAATGACTGCTATGAGTCAGTTTTTCCACAGAGAATAAAAATTGTGCAGCACAGCTGGTGTAGTTCCAGTTCTTAGTGGATCAAACTCATGCAGCTCAACCAGTGTAATCAAATTACAGAACAAATTAATCGGTTCTTCTCAGTGATTCAGTGATCCCATTAGCCCAATTTCAGAAGACTGACTCCTACGAGTCAGTTCATTTCTGTGGATCAAAATCAATACAGAATAACCTGTGAAGTGCAATTACAGAACAAACTATTCTAATTAATCATTTCTTCTCTATGAATAAAAATACATCTCAACCAGTATTCCAATTATAGAAAGAACGACTGAAAAAAAGAAAGAAACTCTTATAAGCCAGTATATATCTTCTCTGTGAATGAAACTGATACAGCTCGGCCTGCAAAGTCCAGTTACATGACAAAAGCCTCTGTTGGATATAGTGTATCAAAACCATATAATGCAACCAGTAGAAAGGATGACTCCTATAAGTCAGTTCTTCTTAGTGAATCAAAATTATACAGCAGGACAATTATATTCAGATTCCTGAACTAATAACTCTTTTACATATGTTTGTTTTTGTCAGTGTATCCAAATTATACAGGACAACCAATGTAAACCAAAAATGACACTATGAATCAGTCCCGTAAGGGAATCATTATCAACCCCATTCGGGTGTTGTCTAATTCCTGAAATAATTACTTTTATGAGCCAACTTATTTTTATTGAACAAAAATCATACAGCACAACTAGTGCAGTCAAACTCCCAAAAGAATAAGTCCAATGAGCCAGCTTTTCTCAGTGGACCAAAATCATACAGCTAGACCACTGTAGTCCAAATACAGAACAAATGACTCTTGAAATGATTATTGCCAGTGAATCAAAACCACATAGTGTAACCAACAGTCTAAGTAAGGAAAAAAAGTGTCCTAAGAATCAGTTTTTCTCAGTGAATCAAAATTATACAGTGTAAACATGTGATCAGACTCTTAAACAATAAGTTGTTATTACTGTTGTTTTTTTTTTTTTTTTAAATGAGTTAAAATCACACAGCTTGACTGTATTAATTGTATTCATGTATGAATTACTTATGAACGAATAGGCCTAAATTGTATCCTTGACAAATTCGAACTTTCAGCTAAAGATAAATACAGTATTTCATATTTTTCCAGTAGTATTTTGAATTCAAATAAGTAGTATCATTCTATGAAATAATTTTTGGCTTAATATATACATGGCTAAGGCCAATTACAGAACTGTATTAATGTTATCACTAAAACAATCTTCTTTCTTAAACGTACTAAAATAAACACAAGTGGAACTATTATACAACTAAAACCATTTCTTATGCCTAGCACACATGAACACACATGTATTTACACTCAAGTGGGCAGATCTGAAGTAAACCCGTCCAATGTTCCTGAAGAAACATGGCACACACACACACACACATACACTCTTGGCTCAATTCCCGAGGGATGTAGGTATAGACAATTAATGGCTGCTCAGCCATTTCTTCATAAACTCTGCTATCTCTTCACGTTAACCTTCACCTCTCCGAGCCAATGTCAAAAGCTGTCAGTGTCACCCTGTATTATTCCAACCCATGAAACACTGCGGTTTCATCTAAGCCGACAGAGCTGGCCAGTCTTCACAGAACTGAACGGGCAAAATAATTGATTGTACCTCTGTTGACGTTTATAAGCCGCAGAGAAATCTCTGGAATTTTTTGAGTCCCAAAATATAAGGTACCCCATATAAACATCATAACAATTGTGTATGAATTGTGACAATGAGGCACTAAAAAGAACCACGGTATCCCTGTGTTTGTCTGTAGTTGACAGTCAAAATAATTACACTCTTATTACCAGGATGGATGTAATGGGTCAGCCTTTAATTTGCAAGCCAAATCAATTTTCTGACAAAAATATGCTGTTCAGAGAAACATGGATATTGTTTCTGATTAGTCACCTGCACTATTTACTCGCTTCCAAGAAAATATGATTACAAGAACACAGCGACATCGCACATTTCAATTAGAAAACATGATGCACAGCCGTTGTCTCTGGTTAAAACAGTACTCTTTTGAGAAAACCATTTGTCCAACAAACCATACAAAACACAATGGCTCAGTTTGTTTCAGATAATCACCTGATTCCCACACCTGCACATAGATTGAAACAAAAAAGAAGGGCTCTTACCTTCCCCACATACTGGGCATCCGGCCCAATGTGCTCTTCCAAAACGAAGAACTGATTCCAGATCCAGCCTCGCTTGGGTCGGTGATGCGAGTCCTTGTCGCCGTCGGGCAGTTTGGTCTGGTTGTGGGTGAAAGTGGGGCTGGGCGGAGAAGGGGTCCCATAGCTCCTCTGGAGCACACATAGGCACAGCAGCAGAGGGGACAGACAGGCAGGGCTGCTGGCTGCTCTCATGTTAAAGAGTCGCAACGTTTGAACTCCCGCTCTCCCTCACCCAGAGGTCTCTCTCTTGTGGTGGGCGGCTCTAGACGCTGATCAGACCAGTTCGCAGGGCTTGGCTGACGGCCATGGTTTAAAATCCTGTTGTCGCTGAGAGCCGTTGGACGACACTCACATCGTGGGCCGAGAGCGAGATGTGTTGATTCGTTGGGGAACCAGCGTCCACTGGAGACTCACTGGAGGCGATGGCAGATATCCACGAAACATCTGTGTGAAGGAAAGAGGACAAACTGTTCTTTTTAATGGGGGCGAAATGAAACACAGCCAGCGATTACATTTTAATTCCACTGAAAAGTTGGAATTAGCTGTTGCCGTGAAGATCTAAGATATGAAAATGGGCCTAAAAGCCCATCGCGATCTCGCTGTTTGCCGTTCGGCGAAACATCTAATCCATTTTTGATGGAACAGCTGTTCTAGTATAATAGCAGGGATCATGTCTGCTGGTGCAAGGGATGTGTAATGAGAGCTCCAGCATGGTGAGTCTATTCAATTGGCTGAACGGCATACCGGGGATCAATGCATGTCCCTGGTTACCTTGGAAAAGAAGCTGATAGCTCTCGACTCCTCTGCCTCCCTGTCAATTCAGATTTGTCACTTGTTGAGGAGAAACTCCCTCATACCCTTCATTCCTCGACGGCGTGAGGGTTACTGACATGGACGAGTGAAATACCTAGCGCTTTAGGGTTAGTCTTCCTCAAAACTAATGGAAATTGCGATGTCGGGATTCTAAAAAAAGCAGAGAACAAATAAACAAACGACAATGGAAACGCTGCTGGGTGGGCATTTCCTGTCACCTTAGCTACATCTGAACATTTTATTTCTGACGACGTGTTTGAAATAGTCACATTAATGCAGAAGCAATGTCCCACGGGTCTAACATTATATGACCGGAATAAATATTTCATGGTGCAACACAAACTGACAGTGAGATATCTGAGAGACTCACTTTTGTTTGTAAGGGAAGATGGCATGTGTGGCATGTGAATGCAACTTTAATCTCTCAAGAACCTCACACTGTTTTTTTTTTTTTTTTTGGCATAGAGTGTATTCGAAGGCAATATTTAGCATTTTAAGAGCTGCATTTGTTATGTGTATTCATTAGTACACATAGGTCGATAATTCAGTAGCCGAAATAGAATCCGTTGGAATTAATGAATGAATATAAGACACTGTGATATGAGTCTGAATGCATTTTATTAAAAGTGCTTGCTATATAATCTTAATGAAAGAGCCACTGATATACTAAATGATGATGAAATAATTGTAGACCACTAACACAAAAGAAAAGGCTTTCTAACTATTATTCTCTTCTCTACCATTGTTCTAACTTGACTACAAGAAAATAATAAAAAAAAAAACAGTTAAGTTTACCAGTTAGCTGTAGGTTCTTCAAGACTGAAGAGAGAGTCTTTGAGCTGGTTTGCAGGTCAAAACATCTGTTAGCATCAAAACCAATTGTTGCAAGCGTTACTGTTTAGTGTTGTCATACAAACCAGAACAAGAGTCTGTCAAGAGTCTGTGTTACTGTGGAAACTGTGGAGCACATCAGAAAACAATTTCACAAATGCCATGACATGTTTAATACTTATTTCTAAGAGCAACATATTTCAACATTTTGTCGGTCTTATTCATGCATTGCACACAAAAGTCTTTTTCAATCGCTTTCTTTGTCTTGCTGGCAACAGATGGCCTACTCTTAAGCTATTTATGAACATTACTTTATGAAAATTAATGAACCTATTTTTGAGCAAGCTAAGAACTTAAGTGAGAAGTTATTCTTTAAGTCATCAATAGCATATGACAGTTCAACTGATCTTGTGACACAAATTATTTTTTTTTAATTTAACATGAAAGAAAAGAAGTACTGAATGAGTGTGCATGTGGGTGAATGAAGGAAGGAAAAAATGGATTGCTCTCTAATTTTCTAATCTCTAATCTTTAGAAAAGCATCATTTTACTTTTACTTAAAATCCAAACACCACTACTAATCTGAAATGGATGCATTGTGCATTGTCGAGAACAGGGTACTAAGTCAGTTGGTCATAAGGCCACATTAAATTGAAAAAATAATGTTAACATTGAGTAACTTGATTTGAGACACAACTGCCAGTTACTTCATCCATTTTTTTTCAGCAAAAATTAAATAAAAGAAAACATCTCCACATGAAACAATTCAGTAAATGATTAAAAGACTATTCTATTTCTTTCCTGAATGCATTAATGCATCAGAAAAACTGGATAGATAATGCACTGATGGCTCACAGGAGGCCAACAAAGATTCACTTTTTTCAACACTGAACAAATCAGTGTTAAAGAATCACTCGCTTATAAAGATAATTTGCAAATGAGTCAATTAAGGCATTTCAAAGACTCACTCATCTTTTGTCCTTGAATAAATCAGTGTTTTTGAACAAATCAGTTTAATCATTTTTAAATCCGCCTTAAATACTTTTATTCCCTCATTTATGAGGATTTTTTATTATTATTTATATATATATATATATATATATTTTTTTTTTTTTTTTTTTTTAAAGAACTGATTGAGTGAATGATTCAAATAACCCTAACCCTAGCCCAAATAATGGCCGATAAATCATACACAGTCATTTGCCATCAACTGGTATAAACAAAAAATCATAACATAATCATAACCATAACTATCAAATTTGAGAACTGGAGCTATAACCATAAATAATAATAATAATAATAAAATATACTATCAAGCTGCTCACCTTAAGAACAAGTCAGACTTTGCATTTTAAATGATTTTGATACGCACATGACCCAAAATAAACATCTCTAAATAGAGCATCTCACATCTGTGAATCTGTATTCATCTGTGTGATGAAATGTAACTAATGTGAACCTGCCTGTCTGATCTCACCAGGCTTGATACAACTCTGAGCACCAGTCAGATAAAAAATTACCAGACTATTGGCCTCAGGCCACTGGACAGTGAGTTAGCCACAAAGGAGTAGATTGTATTTTGAGATTTTTTTGACAAGAAATCTCAGCATGCTTGACACCTTTTATCTTGAATAAAAGGAGCAGGAGGGTAAATATTATCTTGGACACTACTGTCCCAAAACGAGGTAGAAAGCCCAGTTTAATCAATGTTATGATTGTAAATTTGTACAACGTATAACATATGTACATGTTATTATACAATGTCTATTGTACATTTAAAAACATATGTTTAAAAAAAAAAAAAAACATTTCTCAGACTGAGTCTAGTTTTGAGAGGAAATGAATATGCTAGCTTCTCATTCAGAATAATGTCCATCTGCTCAATCAGAAATGCAATTTATTTACTGAGTTTTGCTGAAGATATTTCAAGAGGAGGAAGGAGAGCAAAGCCTTACTCGCTTTTTCAAGCTTATTGTGTTGCCTTGAAAAGAAATGGCTTTTTGAGTGCATTTTGACTAATACTGGGCGACAGCTCCGTTTCCTTTCATGTTGTTCCAGTGGTTTATGTTAAAACAGAGAGTCGCCAAAGTTTTCAGTTACTGAACCCTCATTTTCACCGATTTGTCATCCAAACTGCATCTGTCCACATGCAGTCCAATTTTCCAAATGCAACCCGTTTTGCATAATGATCAGTTTCCAAATGTAAGCCTTTTGTGCAGTAGTGTAAACTAGAGAAAGTATCAGCCCATTAGTTAAGTGAATTGAGAAAATCCCATCTGGTGTTTAAGATGAAAGAATAAGCATCTTAAGCAAGAGAAAAGGGTGTTACATAGGTAAACAAAACACAGTTCACAACAGGCCAGGAGGCAGTGATAACTCACGTGCCCTTGTTCTGTACTTCAAGAGCAAAAGGGTCTCAACAGATTCTTGCAGGTTTCTCGAGGTCTTCAAAACAAATTTGTAATACTGATTAGAATCCAGTGCAGCTAATTAGGATGCTAATTGGAATGGAGTGAGGCTCGGATGGAACAGTGGCTGAGAGGCGTCTTTTCACAATGACATTTTTCCATGTTTGTTCCTGTCGGCTCTCTACCCCACTCATTGCTTGAAATAATCTTTTTATACATGCAGAAAGAAACATCAGTGATGGAATATTCATGTAAATTGAATCTAGGAGTCATTCTGTGTTGTGAGATAATATTTGAGGAATACTTCCCGTGTTCAGTGCAAATTAAACACAAAAAATGAGCTCCTTTAATCTTAAAAAAAAAAAAAAGCAAAAATGTGGGTCACAATGAGGAACTTAAAATACTCAATGTTAGTCAACATTATACATTAAATCAAAGGGATGTTCACTTACTCATGTTTTTCTGTGTATCACAATTTTACTGCTACAGCAAAACCTAAATCCGCAACATTATGATAAATATACATTTTACAGCCTAATCATACACATGTTCTAGGTGCTTTTCGGAAATGATAAGTTTCACATTTCCAAAACTGACCCACAGTTTTTTAATTTCCTTAAGAAAACAAGGCAAACGTCAAAATAGCTTTTTCTGGTATACCTCTGAAAATTATACCACAAGTGCTGTCGAGTGAGCTTAAATTGACTAAACCCAGAACATTCCTTCATTGTTGAAGTCGGCTCATGCATCAGAGACAACCTTCGAGAGACGAAGCAGTAAAATTTCCCCAGTGCAGTTGATTCAGCCCGCTTTATTCAATTTAATATTTTTTCCCTCTACTTCTCATGTCTTATTCACTTCACAGCACTAAATTGCAGATCTTTTTATAGAACTGAAGTGGTTTTGTAACCTCAGAGCTCTCCCTGCCGTTTGCACTCAATCCAGTGGTATGAGGAGAAGGTGATGCTGAGACTGATTGCCTGCTACAGGATTAGTAATATCGGGGGAGGGACTCCAGGGATCCATTGATGTGCGTTTGTCACCTTGGCATGTCCACTGCATGGAGGCATTAGCTCAAGCACAACACAACTTCCCTCATGCATCAAATACAGGCTGGTCTAATCACTTAACCATTCAGACAGTCCTCAATCTCTTATTGTTAGGCATTCTCAGTTCATTTTAAATTCCTGAATGCTTTCCTAAGAATTCCTAAGGATGCATATGCGCACACACACACACACACACACACATATATATGTATATATATATATATAAAGAGAAAAAAAGAATATATATTTTTTTTCTTTTTTTGGTTGTCTCTGATGCATGAGTCGACTTTAACAATAAAATAATACATTTCATGCATTTTCACATGCAGAGTTTTAAAGTCCACTGT
>JAUMHP010000041.1:10048817-10072781 GCA_032361065.1 Enteromius trimaculatus | reverse complement strand
TCTTTAGAAATCTTTGGGGGTGCTTTTATTCATTTTGGGGGTGCTGAAGCACCCCCAAAAATGGGCTAAAATCGCCCTTGGTCTTTGTATTTATTTGATTCCCTGTCTTTAATCCATCGTCAGTTGTTAATGTTACATGTTGGATTGTCTCTCTCTCTGCGGTGCTCTTTGCTTGTTCCTTGTTTCGTTGAAATAAATGTTCCTTTTCGTTATTCGAGTTCTGCCTCTGAGTCCTGCCTGCATGGTTCAAGGAAGCGAGAGCGCGAGAAACCACAGCCTGTAAACGTGACAGCTGCCAACTGATTAACCATAATTAATCGCATTCAAAATACAAGTTTTTGTCTACATAATGTACTGTGCATATTAATTATGTCTATACAGTATAAATACACAGGCCAGTCTCACAGCAATTCGTACAAATTTTACAAGGCTGCTAATTAATACGAATTCATGTGTTTTTTGCTAAATCATGCAAATTTTACGAGTTCACAATTCGTATGAATAACCTACACCTAATCCTGCCACTAATCCTGCCCCTAAACCTCCCCGTCACTGGGTTTTAGACAAATCATACAAAAATGTTTTTTACAAATTTTCCACCTCGTACGAATATGTACAAATTGGTTGTGAGACTATGTTAAAATACACATACATGCATAAAACCATGTTATGTTTATATAGTAAGTGTATTTACATATAAAATCAATTATATGAATATAAATATATAAATGTATAAATAAATGTAATTATTTTACAAATATTGTATGTGTGTCTTTATATAATTTATTACATAATAAATATACAAAGTACATACACATATATTATGTCAACAAAAACTTTTATTTTGATGCGATTAATCGCAATGAATCGTTTGGCAGCACAATTTTTTTGGTGCCGTTGTATTGTGTGTGTATTAATATATAATTTTATATATTGTATGTTATAGTGTATAAGTTGTATTGTATCAGGATCTAGCACTGCAACTATTATTACTAACACTAATCTGGCTTTTAAAAATGGTGGTTTCAAAACTTTTACTTACTGTCAGCTGTCTTTTTGTGGACCTTAATCACAATTTAGAGCTACATATGACTACAAATAATGTGAAAAATGATTTGTGTCCCTGGCTGACAAAGTAAAAATACACAACAATATGTTTTTCAGGTTTATAAATGGACTGAGTGCAGCATCATTTCAGATTAATGAGGACATTTGCATGCCGTCTTTCATAAGAAGCATAATGATATACTCCATTTCTTCTCTCTGGCTTCATGTTCTGATGGCAAATTTGACATTTTACCCTTGTTTTTAGTAATTTCCTCTTCTGAATCCACTTCATCAGTTTCAGTGTGTCCCTCTTACTTGTGCTCCCATTAATAAACCTCATCAGCATATTTCTTGCGAGAGAAATATTACATTATTCTACATCTTGTCTAAAAAGGTCTAATTATACTTGCAAATAGCTGCAAATCCTTATTATTTATTTGTTTATTTGCTTTGTTCATTAGCTACTGTTTCTCGCTTTTTGTTAAATTTCTTTCATTTTTAAAGATATTTTGCCAAGTAGTTTTAGCCATCATTAGTTTTAAACTTGGCCAGGTCTTTCAGAACACGATCACTGTATTCTGTATTAGCACACTTTAGAGAACTGACTCATAACTTCAAGCTTAGACAGAAATTATATTCACTTACGAGTTAGACATTTAATAGTTGGCAGTTAATCAATCACTATTCCTATAATCCTAAAGACAACATGAGCTGCAATTCAAGATGTTTGACCATCAATGATCAATAACAAAACAGACCTGAGAGACGTTTTTGCCTGAGAATTATTAAAACGCATCCAACACTACTGATTTAGCCAAATATCACTGTCATTGGGCACCTATGAGGAAATTTAGGAAGGCTTTGAACATGAATATGTAGTTTATACCGATGTTACCTTTTTCAGAGTGTGCACTCATATGACCTAATTAGTATGAATGATTCAAACAATAAAGCCTCCGAGTAAGAAAAGCAAGCCATTACAGAGAAAAGTAAATTGCACAAGAAATCTTGTTACAGGTACTGGACTTACAAAGGATGGTGCTAACGTTAACTGAATCTTCCCACTGATGCAACAAAACAACCAAGATGAAAGAAGTCCAGAATTCCTTCAGGGCTGCTTATGTCACTGCTGCTTGGGAACATGGAAATGCTTTATCCAGTCTCGAGTGACAACACCAGCATGCAAGGATGACTGCTCTATTGTGACTAGCTCTTCTTTCACTTTCTCTTGATTTTTGTTGTCATGGAACATGTGGACTTGAACATGTTGAGGTCGATCAATGTACACTGGAGACCTTATTTTCTGAAGTGAAGCAAGCAAGTTCTTTATGAGAACTGAAAAGATGTTACACATGTTCTTCCCAGTCTTCATGGGTGGTCAAACGCATTTATTTCATGGCAAGCATTCCACAAGTGTTGCTTTTGATAACACATTTGATCAATGTTAAAAAAGTCACCTACAGAAATTAGTAAAACTAGTGTAGTTTTTTTTCTTAACTCGAAATCTTCATCCTCATGCTCAAATACCTATTCACAGAACGAAGGATAGAATGTCCCATTCACACAGATAGAGCTTAAATAGATTGGTTAAGATTAGTGGATGCAGCTATTAAATATGCATGTCCTGCAAGTGTTGCAAACAATATTCAGACAGTGTCTGTCATACTGAAGTGAAAGCAGTTAATTATCACGTTAGTAAAAACCATATGGAAGTCTGAAATGTATCTTTGTAGTCTGTTGTAAACACCACATCTGAGGCTCTGAATATGTGTTTACAGATTGTATGGAAATGCTTATGTGAATCTATGCACTGTATGTGTGGTGACAATGTGTTATAAATATACTGCATAAAAATGGGACAAAATGAGTTAAAACTCAAATATAAATGTATATCATTATAAAACCATCAGGGATGCACTAGGCAGTGAAGGAAAAAGTCAGATATTATGTTACGTTTTTCCAAAATGAGAAAGCGCTTATAAATTAGAAATACATAAAAAAACATGCACAAAAGAAAAAAGAAAGAAACAAAAAGTCTGATTTGTTTTGTGTTTGAAACAGATTATTTGATGAAATACTTCCTTTCTCCGGGCACTGTGCCTTGTAGAATTGTCTTTGATAGTCCCGTGGTGCTTGTGACATGACCGTACCATTTAAATTTTAGTTTTTTGACTGTTGTCAAGAGATCCTCATATGGCCCTATGGCTTGCTGAACTCTGTTCTTAACTTCAACATTTGTTATGTGATCTTTGTAAGAGATGCCGAAGAGTCTGTGGCATCCACATCTGTGGCTTGTATTCTTTTCTCTAAGTCAGCAGTAAGGGTCCAAGACTCACACGCGTACAGAAATATTTACATCACCAGGGAGCGCATCAGTCTGATCTCGGAGCTGATAGAAATATTTTTGTCCTGCCAGATGGTCCTCATTTTTGAAAGTGCTGCTGATGTTTTTGTGATTCTGCTGATGATTTCTGGTTTTGAACCTTGGTCTGAAATGATGGCTACAAGGTATTTAAAAACTACTGACCGTTTCGGTAACATTTTATAATAACTACACATTACGAATGATTAGTTAAGCATTAGTAAGCATTTATTTTCTCCATTATAAACCATTGTTCCAACATCATTATGGATTAGTAAACCGTTTACAAGTGCATCTACAGTATAAATGCCTTTACGTTTAATAATTGTATTTTCATACTTTATTAATGATCAGTTAATAATTTTTTTAAATTATTATGTCATTTACAAACCAGTTATTTAGGAGTTTATTTAGTCAGTGTTTAATAAGACTATTTAGAAAGTAAAGTAATAAATTATTTAAATTTACGTTAATAAATATTATTTATACACATGATCATAGTTGTTCATTGTGTTAATAAATGCTTTATTAACACATGTTCCTGCTGTAATTCCTGATAAAGTCAGGTAGTTATAAATCATTCAGTAGTTCCCAGACGTCTGTTTTTGTGAGCTCATCTAAAGTGAGGACTATTTAAAGCTTGTAAAGCATTTACAAAGCAGATGTAAAGGCTCATTTATATTCTAAACAAACACAACACAGACATATTTTTTCAAGATGCAAAAGATGTAATTGTACAACTGTACACTTAAACAAAGAGAAAAACAAACCTTTAATTTCATATAAAAAAAATAAAGTATAGTTTTATATTTTTTTGCATCTTGAAATGAATAGTTCTGTATCCCGCTGTGTTGTGTTTGTTTATTTGTTCTGTACTGAGTCTTTTAAATCTCCTTTGTACATTTAGATATGCTTATAAATCAAGAACAAGGCATTTATAGCTGTATTTATAAACTGCTTACTAATGACTATTAATGCTGGAACAATGCTTTATAAAGGATGAACTGACTATGTACTAATGCTTAACTAATGATTTATAGTGTGTAGCTATTATAAAGTGTTACCACTGTTTCTAACCTCTGTCCACTGTCTCTGATTTCTCTAGTGATGCCTTTGGTGCTGTTGGTCATCAGCTTAGTTTTTTCGGCACTTATTTTCATGCTGTATGCAGCAGAGATTTTGTCCAGTCGTTCCTCCAGGTCAGCAATTTCTGATTCACTGCCCGCTAAGCCATCAATATCATCCGCAAAAAAACTCTGACCGTTGTTCTGAACCATTCACCGATGTTGTCATTGTAATAGACTGCACTGGTGGCCTTGTAATAGAGCTGACTCTGATCACATTGGCGGTAATGTTATACTTCGTCATGGTTTCCCATAATGCTGTGTGCCACACCCAGTCAAACGCCTTTTTTAATTCTACAAACACATGATTAAGGTCTTGTTGATGCTGAAGTTACTCAGTTAAGACTCTGAGGCTGAAGATCTGCTCTGTAGTACTGCGCCCTACCCTGAAGTCTGTTCTTCGGCAATTATGGTCTCTGCTTGTAGCTTCAATCTGTTCAGTAGAATCTTCAACATGACTTTTCTAGGGTGGCTGATAAGACTGATCGCGCAATAATTTTGACATTGCTGTAGGTTGCCCTTTTTAAGGAGGGTGATAATCACTCACTGAGTCCAGGGTGTAGGCCATTCCCTTGTCTTACAGATCTTGTTGCAAATCATTAACAGAGTGTCTTATCATGACTTCACCTCCCGCTTGCACTAACTCTGCTGGAATGTTGACAACCCTGCCCTTTCTTCAGCGATTTGATTGCTGCCTCCACCTCTTCACAAAGTATAGGATAGTCATCCCTGTCCGCCTGTGGGGAGACATTTGACACCTCTGGGTCTCCAGTGGGTTTGTGGCTGTACAGGTCCGAACAGAATTCTGTGCATCTCCCTAATATATCTTTGTCTTCTATCAAACACTTCCCCATTTTGTCTTGTATGGTTGATCGAGTATGCTTGTCAAGTTGCCTTCCATCTCCAGGCATTTTCCCTCTATCCACTTCTCTTTTGCCTCTTTTATGCCTTTCTTTATTTTTTTTTTTTGTTGACTGCCCTTTATTTCTCTGCACTGTCGGTATCCTTTCTCTTCTTCTTTAGTTCTCTTCTCACACAGATGGAGAATGTCAGACGTGACCCACTGTTTCTTGGCTGGCCGGTGCATGTTTTCCAAGGATATCTTTGGTAGATTCAGTCACTGCTGTGTTGAAAGTGTTGATGATTCCGCCCATGTCTGTGTCTTCTGCATTTACCACAGTAAGTGGTGGGAATTTCCCCCGATCATTTCTTGAAAGGCTTCTGCTATTATTGGGTCCTTCAGTTTGTCGAGGTAGAACTTGATTCTCGTATTTCCTTGTTTGTTGACCTTTTTCAGATGTAGGCGAAAGCTCCGTGTTTGAGCAAAGTTCACGCTGGTTTGGAAGCGCCTCTTAACCAAGATGTAATCAATCTGGCTGTGGTGTTCTCAGTTGGGGCTGTGCCAGGTCCATCTTCTGAATGCCTTGTGTATTTACCAGCTTCAGGTCGTTGTAGCTGGCAAATTCTAGGAGCCTCAGACCTGTTTCATTGGTTTCACTGTTGCAGTTGTCTCCGCAGGTGCCCTTCCAGTCTTTGCTAGCATCTTTTCCCACCTTAGCGTTCCAGTCACCTTGTATTACTACAATGTCTTTCTTTGGCACTAGGTCCGAGATTTTTGTATCTGGTTGTAGAATTCTTCTACAGCTTCATCCTCGTAGTCCGATGTTGGGGCATTTACATGTATGATGGTGATGTTAAATGGGCTAGCTCTCAGGCGGATGGTGATAAGTCGCCTTGATACTGGCCGGCAGCCCATAACTGTGTTTGTGATGTCTTTGTGTACCAGAAACCCCACTCCCTGCTCGTGTTTGTCATCTCTTTCACTGAAGTAGAGCTTGTGTCCCTTGTATGTTGTTGTTTCCCCCATGTCCGTCCACTGTACTTCCTACCTCCACCATACTAGGATATGCCAGCGGTACCTGTTCATGTCATGAGGAAGTTTTATTTTGCCTGTTGTTCTCAGCGTTCTTACATTCCAGGTGCTAATGATGATGTTACTCCTGGCCTGAATCTTCTTGTTGTCTGCTCCAGTAGCACACTTTACAACTCTGCCCTGGTGATCAGTAAGAGGCACGGCCCTTGTTAACCCGGGCGACGGCCGAGCCGGTATGGAATTGAAGTTGGCTGAAAATATAATAAAATAAAATAAAAACTGTCCACCACTGAAACTAAAGTATGATAAAAGTGATGTACTGTAAATACTGTAAATGTATCTTCATCTAGCTCCCACAAACAAAATAGTTACACATACTATTTGGAATCATTCACAATGCAGCCTTTGATGTGCTGTCCTCGTAATTAGTGTCAGTTTGTATATAAAGTATCTGCCTTCTAAATGACTAACTACTCAACAACAACATTTTTCTACATTAAATAAATGCCTGCCACTTCTCATATTTCAGCTATTTCTTGCTGTCAAACTGTTAAATCTACCAGCAACATACTTTTTTTGCACTCAGTTGACAGAACACAGCAACACTAAGTGTTAATTGATGACACTTATTTTCTGCTTATCCAAAGTAAACCAAAAGTTTTCCACAATATCCTGCATGACAAAGATGAATCATGAATAGAATGATTCTGAAGTACAGTAATTTGTCATAAATCTAAAACCCTGTTATTATGGAAA
This sequence comes from Enteromius trimaculatus, assembly GCA_032361065.1. Taxonomy (NCBI): domain Eukaryota; kingdom Metazoa; phylum Chordata; class Actinopteri; order Cypriniformes; family Cyprinidae; genus Enteromius; species Enteromius trimaculatus. The sequence continues at coordinate 10,065,619 of JAUMHP010000041.1, read as the reverse complement.
TTGTACTTTTATGCGAATGAGATTTTAATGAATGTTTTATCATGCCAAATGAAACTGAAAAAGAGCATTTGCTTCTGGAATGGTGTGGAGAACATTTACTCATGGTGTTAAGCTAAACTGCTAGACAAAACATATCTCCAAAAGACAACATTAACCACACCTCATAAAAGCAGAGGAAACCCAGAGAGTCCACTAATCAGAACCTGTAAAATTAAGTTAATGAAGGGAACAATGATTTACATTGAACTGTATCATGCTGATATTAAACTGCTCAGATACAACCATATTGCCCTTATTTAAAAATTCAGACTACGTTTTGAGTGAAATATGCAATCTACTGTAATGTATTTTACCAATAATGCATCACTATATATACCCTAGAGTTGTGCTGTTTTCAGACCCTTCAAATATTGTTCAAATTGTTAATGACATTTTTGGTGTCAAGCATATTAACACATACAGTGAGTAGTTATTTGTTTGAAGTGACCATGCTTGTGACCTCTGATCGAGGAGGAGTACAAACTCAAGTGGCATTGCAAAATTTGATTAGGCGCTGTCATTGCAGAGCATAAAATACGCAAACCTATTTTAATATATGGTCCTCTTTAGAACTAGAACCCGTCGGCTCATTTTCATTCTCCTTGAAAATAATTGTCTTTTTTTTTTCAGGGGGCTCGTAGGTGAGAGCAGCTTATTTGGCCAGATAATTTTGAGTTTTATAGCGTGCACTGGATACTTGTTTTGTTTTATGCGAGACCTGTCAGCTGCTCCGGGCTCATGATGAAGCATCTTGCCTCGGGTTTAAGTGATAACAGAGAAGCTGCTAGGCCATAAAACCACATGCTCAGAGTCACTAATCACAGCCATTCATCAGCACCATCTCATTTCCATGGACCACAAGGTTCCTGCTCCCATAGCTGCGCTTAACCCAGTCTTATTGGCAAGGGGGAAGCCTCAGATGACATTCTATAGTTAGATATTGACAGTGGAAGTGACTGCTTGTTGTTTGCAAACATTTAAACAGATGTAATGCTGAGCAACATGAAGACGAGATATTAGGAGGTGCATTACTGTATATTCATCCGTTAAAGATAGTACTAAACATGATTCACAAATGCAGTTAAAATTGAAAATTCCTGAAAATAAATTTCAAATGAGTTAAAAAAAAAAAATAAGCGAGGATTGTCAACTTAAAATTTATATGAGCCATTTTTAGACATTCATACACATATATACACATTATTTAAAAAAAAAAAATATATATATATATTTTTTATTATATTTATATTGTCATGTCTGGTATCCTACACCGCTATCCTGTGTTTCTGCGTTTTGTGTTCTGCCTGTTCCGGTCATGGACACAGTTTTCTCATAATGCTGTGTTCTCATTAGCATCTATCTGGTTCACCTGTGTTCCATTTTAACTAAATAACTTTTATATATTTTATTATGTTTATTAAATTAATGGAAGTACACTTAATTTCCCAGAATGCATTAAACTGTTGAATTTCTCTAAATTGCAATTGTGAAATCCTTTTCCTGTCATTTCAACAACTTTGGGTGTGGCCAATTACATTCAAATTTCAACTCAAGAATTATGTATTCACATGCAGTTTATTTTTTTTTGTTTTCCTGAACACTCTAACCAGAATACAGTACATATTTGAAACCTGAGATTGCTCTCCAGAGCATGTTTGTGCATGACACCTCACTCTTGCGCTACTGATTTAGCACAAAGAGACACTTCATGGCACACTGCTCCAAGACAGCATTATGGTGAAAACAGAAAACCGCATTGTTTGCTTATTAAAAATATGCTCCACTTGGATGCCCAAAGAACTATTCATATAATTCAGACTGGGTAGATGGAGTGAGCTGACAATACCCTGTTTAATACGCTCCCATTTCCTCTCTGTACAATGCCTCATAGTGGCACAACCTCCAAATGTAATGAGACAACAAGGCTAATGAATGATGTGTGATACGAGATCATTGGTCTTTGTATGGAACTGATAAATAAGTAGCACTTAACCTGACTCTCTCTAAAAGTCACATACAAATGATTATCTGTACCTTGCAAAGACAAACAGTCTCTCTCTCTCTTTCACTCTCTCTCACTCTCTCTTATTAGGACAACTCCTCCATGTAAAAGGCAAAAGACTGCAACTTTGAAAATGAGTTGGTTTCAAAGTAAAACATTTAAATCATTAAAAGAATTTTTAATGTAGATAATTTTCATTGCTAAAACATCTAATTGCCAAATTTCCAGTGTCCTACCTATAATTATTTTATAATCCATTAATTAAGATATTATAATAAACAAACAAATACATAAAAAATAACATAAGCCAAAATTAAGTGATTTGTCAAAATGTCACAATCTAGTGAGTTAAGGTCTTTTACCTATGTAGGGCAGATCTTCAATGAAAGGTTTTGTTCCACTACAAATACTGGCTACCATATATCTACTATAAAAAGTGAGTAAAGTCTTAAATTAAATGTTATTTAAATAATTTTTTGAATGTATCAATAATCTAAAATAATACATAATAATAATAAATTAACAAAACATGTGAAAAAATAAAATAAATTAAGTTCTATTTGTCAATGTCTTTTTTTAGTTTTTTTTTTTACCATATTCATTCGTCAATGACAAGAAGAAAAGAAGGCTGCCCTCTCACTCAAAATCCACTTGTCAATCTTTTATTTTTGTCAATTGTAATATAACTTGTTGAATTTATCTGACCTAATCCAACGTCTCGGTCTATCTTTGCTAAAATGTTATTTCTGTAGTTTATCTGATAAATTGAGTAATACGACTGGACACAAACTCTGTGCTCAACCGAATGAAGATGGCAGCAGATTGTATAGTCTAAGGCAGAAGTTGAGCCGGGGGCTGCTTTGGGTACTCACTCTTTCAAAGACATTGCCTCTAAATTGAACACAGCTGCATGATGCCATATTGTTTGGCGGAGACCCAACTCCTGTATCATCAGCATAAATTCACTTCACACCTGAGCAACAGAAGCCATATTGGCAGTCAGCTTGCGTTGTATTGTGAGTGTTTGTGAATGCTCACAACTAATGAGCCATGATATGCATGTGCACATGTGGCATGTACACTCACACTCAAGAACACACACAAGTGTCCACACACAAACACGCACACAAAGCATTCTCTTTACAGATGGCCTCAAAGGAAATTTACCTAATAATGGGTACTGGCAAACAACATGCAACAATTGGATGCAGCAACAACTGAACTAGAAAACAGTCGCTTCAGAAACTTTGTAAAAGTTGTCAGGAAACTATATAAAACTGCTACGAAGTTCTAAAAACAAGGTTTAGGCACTTGCATCAATATCTAAAAGCAGATAGTACATTAAAGACATTTTTTGGAAATAGGCTCATTCTCCAGCTCCACCAGAGTTAATAAGCTGCATTTTACCGTTTTTGAATCCATTTAGCCATTCAAATTTAGCATTGTTTAGCACAGATCATTGAATCGGATTAGACCAAAAGCATTTTGATTCACAGGATTCAAAGAGTTTCTAATTTTCTTTCTTTTTAAAACTTGAAGCCCCCTTGAAGTTGTGATTTTCTAGGCTGAGATTTTCCGGCATAATAATCAAGGAACTGCTGTAACATGGGCACAGCAGGCGTAATGATATTAGGCAGTGCCTGAAAATGCTGAGAACTACTTTCAGATGTTGTGTAATATCATTGCGTCTGCTGTGCCCATGTTACAGCAGCAAAGTTCCTTGATTATTATAGCTTATAACTGTTGAATAGACTCCAAAATGCTAAAACTCATTAACTCACATTCATAAGGGGCAGTTTTTTTTTAGATTTACACTTAATCTGAAAGCAGAATAAATAAGCTTTTTTATTGGTGTAAGGATATTGGTGTAAGGTGTAAGGACATTGTTAGGACAGGACAATATTTGGCTGAGGTACAACTATTTATATATCTGGAATCTGAAAAAAAATAAAAAAAATAAAATAAAATAAAATAATGAATACAAATTTTGAGACCATTGACCTTTAACATTGACCTTCAACATCCTTGAACATTGTTTATATGTTGTTTCTTAATAATTGATATTACTTATCACAAATTAAGTTTTGACATTTACAGTAGGAAAATGTATTAAATATCTTCATGGAAAATAATCTTTGCCCAATATCCTAATGATTTTTGGCAATTGGTACAAATATACCGTTGCTATACTTAAGACTGGTTTTGTGGTCTAGGGTTACATTTGTGTGATCACTTTGAGAGCCATATTCGATCCTTAACTCATAGTTACAGTAGCAGTGATATGAATGTTTTTAATCGCCTGCTGTCAACCACAGGCTCCAATTTATACTGCAATCCAGCTGGCTTAAAGCTTCAGGTCCCAAATGGATATGACAGGAAAGTAATTAAACAACTTTGCTGTGATTTTTTTTTTTTCATCCCTAGATAACTTCCAGTGACTAAATTAAAAATCATACCAAAGGGGTTGTGAAAAGATAAATATTAGCCATGTGTAGTGCCTAGTCAGAAGTCCCAAAGCATGCCTTACCTGCTTATGTTGAATACAGTGCCTCCAGCTGTGAGGAGGGGAATAACTTCATAAAACGGGGAGTGTAGCTCCAGGGACGCAGATACTTTTCTCTCTGCTGTCACTCTGTCCATGAAAGGTTATGTCCTCACTCGTGTATATCAAGCTCACAGCTCACTGGAGAACTGTGTCCACCCGTGGCAGAATATGATGAGGAGGCTGATAAGGAATAAAGTGGCAGAAAGGGAGCACAGCCTTCTGCACTCTGCCATGCTCCAGTTGCTCTTTAGTGTTGTGATCCACTCAGTGTTATGACTCTTTCTACCTTCATCTCTCTCTATCTCTCCTCTCGATGTCCCGCCCTCCTTTTCCATATCTGCAGCTCTATTTAAGCATCAGAGTAAATCTGTACAGTTGGCAGTAGATGTGCTACATTTGCATCATTTCTTTGCTCTTAAAGGGTGTTATCCCCAAAATGAAATGTCTGTTTACTCATCATGGATAGGGAAATGTTACTGATCAGACCTGATGTCAATGAACATAACCATACTGATCAGTCTTCTTGATGACATTTCAGCATGACTCATGTCAGCTGTTTGCACAACACACAAAGACTAGAGCTTGTAAATGACTTTGTACCCCCCCACCCCCCACCCCCACAGCCCATTCTTCTGGATTAAATGTAATTGAAAACAAACAAAAAAACACCAACTATATTTGTGCATGCATGGGCAGGAGATAATAGGAAATTTTGTCATGCACATCCATGTCTGATCACATGATTCTTTTTGGAACCAAAAAGCCAGAATTATTCATAGGATATTAGCATGGATGTTGTACATTTTAACTTTTAAAATAATTAAATGAAAATGAATGAAACACAGTTTGAGCTTTGGAAAGTCTTATTGACTACATGAAAACTTTTGTTACTATTATTTGTTTAAATCCCAACTTAAATTTGAATATGTGCATACTGTTGTAACTTCCCTGCACTGTTTTTGTTATCGTTTTTGTTCTGTGTGACCTAGTTTCTGTTAATTGTGTTCAGGTGTGCCTTCCTTGTTTGTGTTAATTGCCTCCCCTTTATAAGTTCTTGGGGATAGAAGTTCTATAAGGATTATAATGGCTCAAATGTCAGACCAGGTGCGAGAGCCGGCAAAGGAGCTCGCCGCGGTGGAAATGGCCAAGGACCGCATGAGCAGAGACAAGAGCTCCGCCCCCTACTTCACCATGGCTGAGGGAGAGCTTTCAGATCTGGGATTACGGGCGAAGGACATCTCAAATGCACCCTCCAGTGCCTATGCCTCGCATGAAATACAAAAACCCACCACCCCACCATGTCCACTCCACGGCTGTCATCTGCCAGCACAGTCGCTCACCCTTAGCCCACCACCTGTGTGCTAAATTCGTCACAGGTCTGCCAGCTTCCATCGGCATCGTGGCTGCAGAATCCCTCAGCTCTGCCTCCAGCCTCTGGACTCCGCCAAACCGACCTGTCGGCTCAACCATGGCACCTATCTCCCTCCCATCCACCGTGGCCCGTCAGTCCACCATCTCTGCCAGGCTCCATCTTCCCTCCGGCTCCACCTTGGTCTGTCATTGTCCATCCGCCGCCTCTGGACTCCACTCTTCCGGCAACACCTCATCCCTCCGTCCTGCCAGCTCTGTCAGGCACCTCCCTCCCTCCAGCTCCGCCTCAGTGCTCTGTCGCTCCGGCTCCATCGCAGCCTTCTGGATCCCTGTCTCGGTTGCCGGTGCCATCTTCTCCGCCTTGGCCCTCAGAGTCCTCGGCGTCGGCCCGGATCATCGGCTCTCCGTCTCCGTCTCAGGCTCCTTATTGGGTCTATGCAATGGCCTCCTGCTCCAAGACCCTCTTGTTTCCTCCCTGGTTCCTTCCTCCGTCTGTATCACCATGGACTCTTCCAGTTGTCCTCCTCCTGGACACCCGACCACCTCCTGAACCTCATCCAGGCTTTTCCTCATGCCCCTTTGTTCGCCTGCGCAGAGAGGATGCGGCTTCCGGGAGGGGGGTGAACTATAACGCCTCTGCACTGTTTTAGTTATTGTTTCCCCATGTGCTCCGTGTGACCTAGTTTCTCTTAATTGTCTATTGTGTTCAGGTGTGCCTTCCTTGTTTGTGTTAATTTATACCTTTATAAGTTCTCTTCAGTTTAGTTTAGTTTGTCTGGTTAATGTTGGTTGCTGTCGTGTAGGTTGGTTACCCTGCCTGTCTGCTCGTCTTAGATCATTAAAAGGATTGTTATTTGTTGAACTCCTGACTCTGCCTCCATGTTTTCACCACATGTGATCGTGACAGCTATTAAATTAATACCTTTTTATTTTTATGGTTTCCTTTTTATTTCGTTTAGTTTTGTTTCGTTTCGTTCCGTTTTTTTTTTTGTTTTTTTTGTGCTTTACACCATACCATCCACATTCACTCTGAGAGTTGCAGCATAACAAATCTTTTTATTGTCAGTTGATCAAAGAAAGTATACTGATTTGGAACAACATAAGGGTAAGTAAATGAAAGAAACTGGATAAAATGTTTCTTTAAACTACATTTTAGACTAAACTGTTAATTATACACTAACCTTGATTCATAATCTCTATCCTTCAATAACCCCCAGAGTTGGGTACACTGCACTAAATTTATCATGGCTAATAACAGCTATCTCAGCCTAACACAGACCTTTATGTGGTTTCTCTTTTGCCTGTCATACTTGATAAACAAATGCAATAATTATACTGGCACTTCAACACACATGGAACTTTAGAAATGGGTCAGACAGCTTACTGTGCAATAATTTAGCATTTAATTTCCTCTGGACTTGTTAAGCTGGATAGATGTTTCTAAAGGTGGACTTTTTGAATGACATTGTTAACACTGTCTGGAAAAATAATAGTTTAATTTTAGCAGTAGGCTATGTTGTTCTTGCAGTAGAGTGGGAATGATGCCAGATATGGCTGATTTCATCAAATGAACATGAAGGTCAAAAAAAGTGGATTTATAATTTTCACCCGGTTAAATCGACTGTGTTGTTGGTGACAGTTTACATTCTCCCAAAAGCCATTAACTCAAATTAACTTTTTGCACACAAGAGAATTCATTTCTTCTTCCTCATGATGTTCTTCCAAATAACATCAACAAAAAAGATCATATTCTATTATGCATTCATGTACATAGAAATATGTTAAAACAAATTATGTTAATAATAGTTTATTTGACCATTTAGCCCTGTGGTGTCTTCTCAGAACCATGGGAGAATTTACCGAAGGTAGATTGCAGAACATTGTTTTTAAAGTGCCAAACAAACTCAGCAGGGGAGGGCTTTTATTTATTTCCACTTATTTATATATTTGTTTAATGGGTGAATTCTCTAGAGTGCTGCAGCAGGGATGCATTACAGCATTATCTAAATGCTAATCAACGTAGCTTGTCAGACTCTGGAAGATTATGAATTACAACTTATAGATGTAGTTCATTTTAAATACAATAGTCCTGAGACTAATTTAATCTCTAAGTTTCATAACCCTTTTCATTTATTATTACCGTTGCTGAGAAATATTAATAAAGAACCCTTACCTTGGCAGTTTCAGTCCTTTAAAGTCCCGTGGTGAAATAACAGAGACATAAAATGCAAAGATAAGAAGAAACATAAGGTGCTAGAACAAACGGCAAACGTTTAAAACAAAGTAATTTTAAAATACACAAAAGCAAAGCAGCACAGGTCAGAACCGTTGTATTTAGGACAGCTTTTTTCTTATTATTATGTAATTATATTTGCTTTCACAAACCTTTAAACTGATTTGGGCGTATGAAGGCAAAAGTCTTGACACGCACTTGTAATGAGGTTAGATGAGCTGATTGTGATTGTGCATGTTGTATTATTCTGTGTGCAAGGGCAGTGTGACTCTCATCATTGGTGCACCTGTTTTTCAGAATCGCTACCATGAAACCCCAGTGTGAGAGCTTTGGGGTCAAAATAAATTAGCAGCAGTGATTCTGAAGCCTTGCAGAATGGCTGAGAGGGCTGTCAGGAAGTCCAGATGGTGTTTTCAGCGGAAGGTGTGCAGACAGAATCAACACACCTTGCTTTTCAGAAATACCTGGAAGTGTGAGGCTGGTAACAAGCAATTTTATTGGCTTCTAGAGAAGGAAATAATACGAGACAATGCCTGTCCACAGCAGACTGAACTCTATAGCGACCATACATGAGACAGGAGAGAGGGAAAGAAATCCCATTAATTACAAAGCAATTGTATGGTGAATCCTATGGTTCTGCTTGAGTTTTTCTCAGTATCTGATGGAGGAACCTTAATACGTCGTGCTGGATGATAAAAATTGTAAATAGAACTGTACCCTGTACTGTTCGATAGCAGTCAGCATGTGCTGGTCTTCAGGGGCTGCCTGGGGGAATGAGCAATTTCAGGCTCCAGAGCTGCGGTGTGGAGGGACCCGCTCATGTGCGCAGAATGTGGATGATATCTCTTGGAAAGAGACACCATCTGATGTACCTGTATAGCATGTCCCTGTCCTGGAAAGATAGATGGATGTAGAGAAGTACAGATAGAGATAAAATTATATAATTCTAATTACTGCACAAATATATGTAAAAAAAAAAAAAAAAAAAAAAAAAAATTAAATTAAACAGTAATGACAGGAACTTATTTCTACTTTATTATTTTTGCAAACATACATTATACAATAATATAGTATATATGCTACCATTAAAAAAATTGGGATTTCTTTTTACATTTTTTTAGAAAATAAAAATCTTGTCTGGGTTTTAAAAAAAAAATGGCTGTATTTATTTAAACAAACAATATAATTTTTTAAAATTCTGCTTTAGAGCTCAATTAACATTTTTATGATGCCTTTTTCTAATGAAACCAAATTATTATTTTTTTTCTTTCAGGATGTTTTGATGAAAATAAAGTATAAAACAGCAATTTACTCATCCTTGCTGAATAAAATTATACTTAAAAAGTTATAACAATAATAATAATAATAAATCAATGTTATTGATCTTAAATGGTGCAGTAGAAAGTACAATAGAGAAAAAGAGAGAGAGAGAGATCTCTCTCTGTCCTTCACTTATTCTCACTCTCTCTAAATACAAGTGACAACTGCTTGAAGCTAGTTATAGCTGCAGGTATACCTGAACACTAACATCTTTAGAGTGAACCCTGGGCATTTCACCCTCTGTGGCATTGAATGTTTAGCCATTTATGCAAGATTTCCTTAAATGTCTTCTTTTTTAAATGGCAGAATATATGTGAGGGGCACGTGTAATTGCAGCAGTGTGATTAGTCTGCTTTTTAGCGGTGTGCAAATGAAGATGAATGTGCAATTCTCTAGTGCTAATGGCAGATTGAAATATAAGGGGATACAGGGTTAAGAGCAAGGTGAGTGGCAGCATTCTGAGAGGAAACTGCCTAATGATGACAGTAAGAAATGGGCCACACTCACAGTGGGGAAGTGGAGGAGACAACCAGTTTACAGCTCACACACGTCAGACATGAGACAGATTGACGTGTACTGGTGTAAGTCAGTGGTGTAACACATTCTTACCAAGGACATCGTTGTGTGAAGAAGCAGAGTGGCAGATAAGAATCCTGTCAAACCACAACATAAAGAAGATTTTAATTGGTTTGTTGACTCAACTAAGTGCCCCTCAAAGGTATAGAAGACCCTTAGCAGTGATGGAACGACTTGTTATATCTTCTAAAATAGTCCAGGTGACTGAAAATGACTGTTATGACAGCAACTAAAAATAAAGGGAGTACAGATATTTGAAAAAGCAAGGCGGAAAAAAGACAAGAACCCTAAATGATGATAAAAAACTGTGAGAGCTTGGATGCAGATGCCTGAGATGCTATCGTTGACACAATACATTAAATCAAAGAGATTGATGTACAGCGTCCTGTCTATTTACGACTGCCATTATCCGTTTTTTACCAGACCTAGGGTATATTGAGCATGACAATCACAGAATTTCTACCACTGAAGCGAAATGAGAACCTTGACCTCAACCTTTCAGACAAAGACCACTTTGTCATCTCCTGTTACTGTTGTCATGGCCACCATGGCTTTGGGGGTCTTGGTTTCTCCACTGAATGGTCCATAAATCTAGCAAGCGAGGAGGGTTGCTGGTTCGGTGGGCCCTGGTGAAGAATGAGGATGAAGAATAGTGCCTCTGAGATTGATGGAAAGGAACTTGATTAGGGGACAAGAGGTGATTAAAAAGCTTGCAGAGAAATGAAAAGGACTCCCAGGGGAAGTGGATGGAGGGACTCTGAGCTTTGGTATTATTAAGCAATATATTTGTCTTCTCGTGTGCAAGCTGAAATGTGCTAGCCTCTTCAATATGCTAATGCCATTTCATAATCAAATGCAAAATATGAGCATTTTCTGCAGCGGAAATATTGTTTTCATGATTCTCTCTGTTTGCATGCGTGCTGCATACATGCTGACATATTCTGAATTTGAAAAAGCGCAAAGAATAGCAACGGGCTCTCTAGCCTTAAAGGATACGGTTTGGGATTACTCGCGCATGACCAGTCTAATCTCTAATAACCTACTGCGCTCTCTATAGTGTGAGGTTGTGTGCATATGGTAAAATTGGAGGGATTTGTGGCCCAATCTGGAGTGTGCTCTACCTAAAAGAAATATATTAGATGTTTACGTTTGCAGATGCAGTTTACAGGTATTTCCTTCCTCACAATATTGCTTAAAGGGATAGTTCACCCAAAAATGAAAATTTCATAGTACCCTAACTGTGTAACTACCCACTTTTTGGTGTGTTCACACTGCAGGAACTAGGAACGATTTTAGTTCCAGGAACTAAATTAGCTCCTGCTTCAGAATAGGGTCTAAAAAAGTACTAGGAACTATCAGTGAAGTATGTGTACACTAGATGATTGGCCAAACACATACTAAAATGCCCTCACTCACTACGATTTAAAATGCTATAAATCATACACAACATAATACTGTGTAGTTATTGCATTAACTTATTTCTTTTAAAAATGGCATTTACCTGAAGACTTCATCTGCAACGTTCTCCTTTGTTTCCCTTGTTGAACACCACATGCAAATGACATGGTAGTCGACCGGCATACATCACTGTCAGTGCGAATGCAACACTTCAACTGATAGTTTAAAATAGTTTACGCAAAATAGTTCACGTTGTACTTTGGTAATGCACTTTTAGTTCTGGAAGTAAAGTGGTGCAAAATGCCCTATTTACTCTCCCTCATGTGGTTTAACCATAATTTTATTAAAGGGGCAGTTTCATAGTAGAGGTTGAAACCAAGCCTTTTTGGTGAACTGTCCCTTTAAGCACATGCTGGCATCTTGCCAGGCATGCTGCCATCTTTATGAGGAAAATCAGAGTCAATTGCATGGAATAATTTTATGCTGTGATCAGCTTGATTTTGTGATGGTAATGAGACCACTGGTGCATTTTACCCTTCTAACCAACACAGTCTCACTCCAACTTGTCACATTTTGACGCTTGGTCAATACAGTTTTGCGTTGTTTTTCGATGCTCAAGGTACACCTTTTCAGTCACTTTTCGGTGTGAGGGGTCCTCCATAGTTTTTTTAGGTGTTTGGCTTAATGTAATGGTTTGCATGCATATATAAATTTATTATATATATATTTTTTGTTTTATTGGAGCACCAAACCCCACCCCTACCCTAAACCTACCCACCTCTGAACAATATAAACAATTGCAATTGCACAAACTAATCATTAACAAGCAGTATAAATACATTACAAACAAGTCATGTCACATACCATATGGAGCCATACAAAGTCTTTATGTGAAGAAGAGAGTGAAACACAAGGCTCCGTTCACGTGCTGTCATCTCATTCACAAAACATACTCGCATCCGGTAGCATGACGCAATCGATCACGAGATATCTTGTGTTTTATTGACAAATGGTAAGTTTAGGGGCAGGGTTTGGGTTACGTGCTCATAAATGTGTAAATTATCTAATTTTAAATCAAACTGTTTTGACCGTTTACATTGAAAAATCATACCCCTACATATATGCAATAATGCCAATATTTTTACCCAATTTATATTTTAATTATAGCGATAAAATAAAACAAAAAATATTGTGCCGCATATTGACACAAAGGATTTCCTATTTAAAACAACGGAGGACCCCTCACGTCGAAATGTGACTGAAAAGGTGTACCTTGAGCATCGAAAAACGACACAAAAATGTTTTGACCAAGCGTCAAAATGTGACGAGTTGGAGTGAAACTATCATTCTAACATCATTAAAAATGCTGAACAGTAATACTGTACATGAAGAGAGTTCTTTTGCTTTTTGATCATGTTTTTTGCTTTTTGTAGGTGTGTTGATGCCCTCTGGGGGAAAACACAATACATTGTTTCAGTCTGTAGGCTTAAGCCTTATGTAGTGAATGTTCTTGGCACTATATATAATAATTAAAAATACAGCATAAAGTTTCAGGAAAAAAACAAACAAACAAAACAAGTGAAGCCATTTCTGCAAAAATCCTAAAATCTGATTGGACTTTTCCATGTCATTTTTCAATGTTGGAAGCAAGCTATTATCCTGTAAATGTGCTAGATTTTGGATTGATTACTAACAAATACCAGTTTATGAGCAGCATAATGGACTGTTTTGTTATACAGCTAAATATAACTGAAAGCAGCTAAATCCAGAAACCTCGCACAATCAAGTTAAAAAAGGCAGCACACACTCTTACATCAAAGACACGTTGCATAGGTACATACTTTTTCATGTTATTATTGAACATTCATTGTCAGCCTTCACAGTATACAGTGAAAACAAATATGATCCTTTGGATTTAATGGATTGTAGTTTGGTTGTACATTGGTTGTAGTCTCGTTTGTCAGAAATTACCTCCATTGAATGTTTCCTATGATTGTGGATCAGAACCATATTACAACATTCATACTTGTTGCATTTGAACAGAATTTTTGGCTTGTCAGGTAAATATATCTTGAGGTCATGCCAAAGCATCTTAGTAGTCCAGTACTGAACATGTTCTGTTATTGATTTGTGCAAGTATTTGAGTCGTTCTCTTTTTGCATCATCTTAACTTCAGTTGAGCTTAAATTGGAGGACAAACGGCCTTATATTCTCCTGCAAAATGTCTCAATAAACTTGAGATCCGACTGTCCCTGAGGTGGTAAAACAAAGTCAATTTGATATAGCATTTTGTGTCTTTTCCCATACAACCCAACTTTGTTTTCATCTGTCCAAAAAAAAAGAAAAAGAAAAAAAAAAAAGATTATGATTATGAAAAAATCAAACAGCAGCGATTTTGTTCTTTTAACTGTATTCTTTAGTGTCAGCACAGAAATGTGACAATCTAAGTGACTCTGCACTGTAATAAGGAAATAAACTGGCAGCAGTTATAGATGATTTACCCCACGATGAACTGATGAACGTCAAGTCATTTAGAGATTCTTTAATCTTAAGTGATCTGAGCTCTCTTTTGTTTTGGCCAAGAAACTATAATCTCTAGTCTTATTGATTGGACTTGAGGTTAGCTGACGTCTGACTCCTGCTGGAGAATTCAAAAGCCTTGGGATTTACTCACATTTTTTGTTCGGTAAAAACATAAAAAACATATATTTTTGTTTGTTTGCTGTTTGTTTTATCACTGTGTATGTGATAGCATCCAATTTTTGACCAATACATGTGAAAATCCAGGTAAAAAAGGTTTTCATTCTTTATACTGCAACAATTCTCTAAAAGTATCTACCAGGAATATACACACCTGTGAAGTAAGTGTAGTGTTATGCAGTTGTGTATTTTCCCAGCAAATGCATGAAGACAAGACTGCGCCCATCCAATTACTGAGAAATTCATTTTTATTGTCAATATCCTAACTGGGGGTAAGAGAGTACGAATCACATACTATACTGCTTGGCAGCAGCTTGGTGGAGATGGAGTATCACACTTCCATCACTTAAATGAAACTGTTGCGCTATGATACAAGAATCAATATTAATTTCAGTAAAGAACAGAGGCTTCAAAACAAAGCTGCCTATCAGCTCTCTGCGATTGGATCTTTTTATGAACCGAAATAACACTCACTCAGCAGGAGAGAAAATGCTTTTCACTTCCTAACAAAACAGCATCACTGTATGAAGGTAAAATACAAATAAAAAAATAAATAATGAATAAAACATGGTGTGCTTTTCAACACTAACAAGTGATCCCTTTTGTCGGGTTAAGAAAGATTCTTTTGTTCTGTTGACAATGAACCAGACATGCATTGATGGCTGCTATTGAGTCAATTTATGTTGCAATATGGTACAGTGATTTAATACCGTAATAGAACTGTGATAGGAATGATATGTTCTGACTATACTAAAACAGTGTTTCTCAACTTTCTTTCTTATGTACCCCTAAAGGCCTGTTCATGCCAGTTCATTAGCAGCAAACCAAAAATATTTTCGACCATTATAATGCGAATTGGAAAGCATTATTGTTAAAAAGGCTATTATTGCATCTCTTCAGTTCTAACGCAAAACAATCAATAGTAAATAAGGACTCTTCATCATTATTATGTCATCTCCCTTTGATGAAACAACTGAGCTTGTTTGTCTGTCAAATAATCCTGTTTGTCAGTCGAATGGTTTTCAGCAATTATGGAGAAATTAATTATTGAAAGATGAGATGGGATGTCTACCAAAAGAGAAATCATTTGCAGTATATTAAAGAAAATATACATAACAATTAAGAAAACATACACACACACACACACACACACACACACACACACATATAACTGTATAAACTGCGTGTGTGTGTGTGTGTGTGTGTGCAGTATAATATAACTTAACAGTAACTTTTAAGGCAATAACAGTAGAACCATGCTGTTGGTGCTAAATAGAACCCATTTGAACAGTTTTACTAGATGCTTCAGAACTGCTAAATGATGTTTGCAAACAAATTTCAGGAGGAGCACAGGTAATTAATCAAGGCTGGATCTTTCCTAATCATCCTATCAGAGCAAGAGATACTTCTAATAAATAGTACAAGCCGCCATTACCTCAGTATCTCATTCATAGCATCCCTCCTCCTCCCCTGCTATTTAACTTCAATTTTTCTTAAAAAGAAATCGCACAAAACCTTCCTCAGGAATCCCAAAATCCATTTCTGGTTGGGAATTGCTTTTAGTGTTCAGATCAATGTGACACCAACAGTCTTACCAATTCAACTGATATTTTGCTCACTTATCAAGAACATGATTAAGAGTTTGATGTTTCACACAAGGTGCTATTAACAGATGTCCTTAAATGAATATTTGAATGAAGGTGGCAGTGATGTGAATTGTGTTCAATCAACACCTTTCCATCAAACACATAGTTGTCAAAATACCTTGATTTTGTTATAATCTGCAACAAATACAGTACATTCACACAAAGGATGGTGTCATCTCCGGATCTAGACTTTTTATATGCATGCAAAACTTTTGCTGTGTATTCAGAGCAGCTCTGAGTTTGATAGACTATCCTCAGACAGTAAAAAAAAAGCCATTTATCACCATATTTAAAAATGTCCTCTCCTCATGCAGACTCAAGATGTGTCTGTATATTGAGAACACTTCCAGACCTCCTTTTTCTCTGAGAGAAGAGAGAGTGTGACAAGAAGAGAGGCTTACCTCTGAATCCCGGATGGTTGGAAAAGAAACTTTTTAGTGACATATTTAGAGCAATGAATGTGAGTGTGATTCAGCAGAGACTGAATCGTTTCCTTAGAATTCATAGGGCTTGCAGAAAACAATGCATTTGTAGTGAGGAAAAGGGAATTGGGGCCTTGTTATGGAGGAGGGAAGCAAAATATAGTCTCCGAAACACCCACGTGATGCAAGACAAATGTCTCTCATTTTATTAACCATGACCTATATATTACTTAAAGGAATAGTTCACACAAAAATGAAGACTACTTAAAAGGTTCTTCAAAGTGATGCCATAGAACAACCATGTTTGGTTCCGTAAAGAACCATTCGGCCAAAGAACAGTCTCTTTCTTACCTTTTTATAATCCAAAGAACCTTCTATCACCACAAAAAAAAAAAAGAGAAAGAAACAGAAAGGTTCTTTAGATGTTAAAGGTTATTTATGAAACCAGTCAGACAAAAAATAATCTATTATAGCATAGTGAAGCACCTTTATTTTAAGGAAAGGAAAGGACGTGACGTGAAGCCAGGTATGGTTTCCCATACTTGGAATT
>JAUMHP010000041.1:10033877-10044620 GCA_032361065.1 Enteromius trimaculatus | reverse complement strand
AAGCAGAAGTGCTCACTATCACACATTTAGACTGATTTGTGAACAATGTTTGAGAGAAATAGTAATATTGTGTATCTAGAATGAATTTTAGATCTTTAAGTCCATCCCATGAAAAATCGGAGCAGAAACAAAGGTGTTGCGTTTATATTTTTGTTGAGTGCATATCGTGCTTTTAACAATACAGATTGTAGCAAAGCACTGAACATTATCAAGTAGGAAAACAGAGTGATGGTAATGTATAATGATGAGAATTACGCTATTTATTTATCAAATGCAGAGCAGTCTCTGTAGTGAAGATGACGATAATCACTAGAGATCAGGTGTCCCCAACTAAGCAAGCCAGAGGGGACATCGGCAAGGAACCAAAACCCCATCCATGAGAGAATGGAGAAAAAAAAAAAAAAAAACTTTGGGAAAATCCAGGCTTTGTTGGGGCCAGTTCTCCTCTGGCCGGACGCCCAACACCGAATTTCCAGTTCAATTTTAAGCACATGTCAGATTGTGTGAAGGACTTAGTGTGTTTGTATTTGTGTGCATCTGGTTCCAGCGATCTGTCCACGGAGCTCATCTAAAGTGAGTGATGAATCACACTTCTCTGTTAGGTAGTCTAAAGGCTGAGGCTGGATTTGGAGGATGCCAGGAGACAGTCATCTGTCTAACTGCATTGTTCCAACTGTAATGTCTGGTCAAGGAAGGATAATGTCACTGTTTTTCTTATCCGTAATAAAAGGTGCCTTACATGGGGGGTGAATAAAACGCTCATGCAGCAAATCCATGTATTTCTGTATAAAAAATATCCAAATGTAATATATATATATATATATTTTTTATCACTTCAGCTATCTGTCATGATGAGAGTGGCCTTCAGGGGTGAAAATCACGTGCATTTGTTTTGAAACGTGATGCTGCGTGCTGCACAGAGAGCACAGTGCACAAACAGCTTTGACATTTTAGATGCACAGACAGCAAAAAGTATGTATACAGTACACCACACTTTTTTTCTTTTCAATATAAAGTAATTTATTTGTTGACTAGATGCTGCACTGGAGAAAAAACAGCAGTAAGGCTAGCAGTTCCTCAAGCGGTTAAATTAATGTGGTAAAAATATACACAAGTCCGAGCCAAGTGTTTAATGTCATGATTGTTACCATAAAGTGCCATTGCTGTCATTGAAAAAAGTGACATGTCTCTGTAGTGGTGGCAGAAAAATGAAACAGGATTTAACACTTGCACATCTGGCAAAGAAGTTCCTGTGCCCCCCACCTTCTACTGTGTCTAGTGAAGCTAGATAAGCGTTAACTCATCTGGTAAGCATGAACTAATTGTGCGATCCCTGTCTAAATGAATAAATACATGGCGGCGCTGGAGACATGAGGTTTTGTTTGTTATACACATCGCACGTGCTCCTCGTGTTTTTTTGGGATTGGATTTAAAGATGTTTTATTCCATTATTTTATAACTAGGATGGTATATCACTATCACAACCTTTTTTTTTTTTTTTTTTTTTTTTTGGATAATCTGTTACATTATATACCCACAATATACCAGAGTCTGGGTAGCACACATTTTTGAAAGGAATGAAAATTAGGCTCTGAGAGATAGAAATACAGTGTGTTTAATGGACTGTGCTGTTGTTAAACAAAATACTAATCAGCTGAAAAAACAAATGTTTAAAAAATGTATAAAAATTTTTAAACAAAAACTCCATACTGTAAAACACTCTTATGGAGGATCTAGGACCTTTTCAAAGACTGTAAGTCTATCCCTCAGACTTCTTTTCACCTGCAATTAATTCAGCAAGGTGTCTAAGACCTGACTATGGTCAATATGAAAGAAAATGTTCGATAATTCAGTTTTGTGACTACATATTACTCAGTTCTCCTACACTCTCTTATAAGTCATACATTTGATATTCATAAGTGTATGTACAAAAAAATACATACTGTCTTGTTGCACTAGAAATGGGCTTAAAAAAAGTAATCAATTCAAATTCATGTTGTTCAGAAATATAAGAGGCAGAACAGTTGTGAATGCTTTCCTAAGGGGAAAAGCAGTGTTCCACAGCATTTGCTGTGAGATTAAGCATTTGGGATTAGTTATTAGATTTAGTTGCCAGCTGGTCCCCAGCCTGACCAGCTGAAATGTGCTCAAACTCCTTCAACCATCAAAACATACCAGCTTAACTAGTGTAGCCAGAGTGGGAGACTAACTAACCACCTTAGGCTGGTTTAAGCTGGGGGGTTTTTTCAGCAGGGATAAGTGTAATTAATTATTAGTTTTACTGACCTTGAATATGCATGTGGACAATAAAGAAGAAGAGTTCAGATCATTACAGCAAGAATGAAGGGTTCTCATCTTACTTTAAAGCAACATGCTTTGAGGCCAAGATTTTCTCACAGTATCAAACACCCAACCATCTGGGACATAATGAGAAGTGAACTCACCGACGGGTGACATCTCTGGGACGCTAGCCGAGTATGGGCCCTCCAGGAACCTTGGCTCATTGTCATTGATGTCCTGGACTTTGATAATAAACTCTGACTCAGGCTCTAAGGGTCTGCCTGTGAGCATGTCCACAGCCTGGGCTCTCAGTGTGTAATAAGGCTTCTCTTCTCGGTCCAGGCTCCTTAAGGCATGGATGTCTCCAGTGCTTGGCTCGATCGTGAAAATAGAGCCGACTCCATCACCTGAGAGTGTGTACTTAACCATACTGTCTCCCTTATCCAGGTCAGAGTGAAGCTGAAATGTGAAAAACGACAATGACAAATCTCACTGGGAGCTGGAGAGTAAATACTCATCACTGGAATTTACCTGGAAGCATATGCAAATACATGCAAATCAACAAACAAAAAGCAGACACATTTGTATTATACGACATAATCATTTATAAAACACAAATCTAGCATATCCAATGGGACTATGACAATTTATTCTAATCCATTTACTAAATCAAATTTGCCCTATCCAAACCAATCCTACAGTATTTCAGTCACTGATCATATGACTATGTTGGCAAACAGAGTGGATGGTATATTATTACCCATACAGTTTGAGGATGTCCAAAGAGGATTGATGTGGATAACTCTCAGTTATTTATTTTCTGTTAACAGCTCAACAATGATTTATTTACAACACAGATATTCTTCAGATGAAAATATAATGGCTTTACGGGAGTTATTTTTATTCTTTTTTTTTTTTTCACAAGAAAAGATAAAAAAAAACAGCTAAATAAAAGATTACAAAACATAAGGACTCGTCTTAAGATTGTAGAGTGTTGCAGGAAACAGTTATCTTTTCAGCTCAGAGGAAGCGTAAGGAAACAGCAAATTCTTCATCTGGGGTGAAACTGAGTTTGACTGGAAAGGAAGGATTAAGTTTGAAGTTCTGGAATTAATACTCGAGAAGGAAAAATATAAATCACTGATGCAATGTGAAAGGCTGCACAGTGTTCAAAGTAGGGGGAACTCTGTCCTGCTAAATCCGAAAAACTAATACAAATAATGCATTAGACAGGGTACAACAGGCTATCAACTGATTCACTGATAGCAGATAATCCATGAGCTACAGCCCAGCCTTGAAATAGCTAATCTGTGATGAGTTAATTATTTATATCACTAAACTTTTATGAATTCCTATGAGGCCAGTAAATTAAAAAATACACTACCTAAATTAATGACCTCTAGTGGGCATACAGCAGTGCTCTGTCTCACTGTATTGTATATGTAAGGTAACGAGGATGCTTAGCGGTGACAGTAAAATACCAAGAAAAAACGCAAGACTCTCAGGAAGAGTTATTTTCTACTGAAAAGGTCATACTTGGAAAGAAAATGTGACAGTGGGGTAATATATCCTTACTGCAAAGGGCAAACAAGAAGTGTAACTTGCTTCACATTTAAAAAAAAAAGACAAAGAGAAAACCTACAGAAATGTTTGCTAAAGTACATTGGTAACTTTGTCAGCATTAACGGAAATGTAAGAAATCTTCCTGTTGCAAATGAAAATGGTTTGTTTGAAATCACCCTTTCGTGTTTGAGAGGACAATTCTTCTTCTGCTTGGGTTTAATTGTTGGTGTATTTCCAATAGTAGTTATAATTTATAAGCAAAATAACTGTAACAACTCTGCAAAATGTTTAAATAGGAATCCAATTAAAGACCTTTTTGTGACAACCACTGAAACAATATATATTTAACCACAATCTGCAAATAGGCTGTTTGGAAGGCTTCTAAAGTTACAGCTCAAAGTATCTTTCTACAGTTTACTTCTACTGAGAAAGAACTGACTTTAAATGAGCACCCAACAGTCTAAAACTTAAAATATTGTTGAAGTTGATGGATAGCCAGATTGACAATTTTTCAAACTGACCCATTAATTTTTAAATAAGATATAACTGTGCGAGTAACCTATAACGTGCACATTGTAAGCACAAAGACGTACTTTTTACCCATTTCTGGGTTTTTCCTGCTCACTCTAATTAGAGTTTTCCTGTTGTGTAACTTTTGGGCAACATTTCATGTGTGAAGTCAATTTAATTATGGTGGCAGCTCAAACACTGCATGATGGAATGTGTTAGAATTTCCCATCATGTCACCTTTGATCACAATCTCCCCAACTAATCAGTACAGATATGGCAGGTGTGAAGTCACAACAGCAAGGTTTAAAGTGTTACAATGTAATAGAAGTGCATTGGGATCTACTATCTAAACTATACAATGTGTCAGAAAAAAAACAGTAAATGTGAGTGAAAAAAAATATGCTAAAAATGCAACTGAATTAACTGCACTATTAATTAATTCTTTTTTTCAGCAGCACAACAGTTTTAATTTCGCTTAACAGTCAAAAAAGCTGAGGCAATAATCCAATAAATCTACAGTAGTCTTTCGTTTTAATAGACTGTTTCATTCAGACAGTCCATGTAAATTAATTCATGCAATTAATTACATGTAATGAATTATTTAAAAGCATATTTATTTACAGATGTATGTTAGGCAGGATTTTGTCCTTTTAAAGAAAATATTTAGTCAAAACCTGCTGCTGCTTTTTAGAATGTTTATGTATGTGCTGAAGTATACTCTCACTCTAACTGACATTCTCATTGTTTTGTGACAGATAAGTGTAAGTTGTGGAGTTGTAAATATAAAGTAAATTATATTAACTACAGCTGGCTGAACATATTGAATTCCAGATGAACTGCAACATGCATTTAAACAACATTTTGATTCTTGAAATCAAAATATCACACATTGCTTTGCATCAGTGGCACTAGGAACTATACAAGAGATTTTTACCTCAGTTTGCATGTGATGAGATAGGTATTTCTTTTAAACTGACATTACAAATTTCATGGTAGTTTATAATTTAATACTTTAAACTTCAGCTTTTAGTTGTGGTGATTAAATAATCAAAATACCCCCGGTTACACAGACAAGACATGAAATCTTAAAACATGTTAGTGCATTTGTTCTGTTCTTTTAGAATCTGGAAATGATGCCCACATACAGTATACCCATTTTTATATTATTCTATTGAACAGGTTCAACATTTATTTGTATGAAACAGCTAAAAGCTAAAACAAAAAGTAGCTTATCCAGTATTTCACTGTCATGGTAGTTCACAGCTAATGAATATGCAAATTCATTCCACCCTATTATATGGACCTACATTATTAGTCATGGTTAAGAAATAACAGTGATGAGAAAATGTCAACTACTCTTAATAATTACTCTTTAAATAGCAGCTTGATCATTTAATGCTAACATGAACATCGTCCATGCATTTCATAAGTAGCCCCTAAGCAATAATCTTCCAGTGACCTGAGTTAAAGGAGGTTATATCCAACAAACTCTATTTATAGTGACAGGCTAATATGTTTGTTTGCAATTAAAGCTTTACTTAATCTTGCTACTGCTTTTCTTTGGGTTATATAAATCAGAGGTAACAGGCAACTTTGACTGATCTTGAGTGAAGGATCTGCTGTTCAATGTGTTACTGGAACAGAAGTAGAAGCGGCATGTGTTTGAGAACACACCTGTGACAAGCTCCTGTCTTCCAATGTGCATCCGCACAGACAGCACTCGGTTAGGCCACACTGATTGCACTGGCATTGACTGCAGACTATTCAATTTAGCCCTGATCCCATTTAAGCTGAAGGTGCTTCATCCTTTTTAGAAGACCTTGATATTGAATTTTCAGCCTGGGATAAAATATGGAGCCCTTTTAACCCTCTCACTTTGCTGTGAATACTAATTAAATGCTTTCAGATTATAACATCCACATTTTTATGTTTGAATTGTAACAGTTTTGGTGGATCAGAACATGTCCCACTGATAGAAAGGTGACGGTGCATCCGGTGAGACATGAACTCATAATAAAGTGAACCGCTTTAAAATCAAATTAACAGTTTGCAGTTAATAAAAATGTATATACGTCGTAATTTGCAAATGCTGAAAATGTTTTATTTGCATGCTCTCAGACACAACACTTTAATCAATTTCTCTACTTCTTTGAATAAATCACCTTGGGAGAGCATTTTGCATTATTTGCTGCTCTTGCAAATCTGCAGCAATCAACGTCAGTACATTTAGCATACGCCTGAATGCACAAATCATATGCATGTATGTATGTTTTTATACATATGTAAATTGTTCTACCTATTCCAAAGCACAACAACAAAAATCTTAAATATTATGTTTTTATCTTGTTATATGTAATCACGTCTTGCAGTCTACATTGCGACATCTGCATGCTCAACTCATGAACCATGTTATGCGGTACATCGAATATTTAGTTTCAAGCAACTCAAAGCCTGTCATGAGCAAAGAAAGGAAGATGAAAGAACAACTACAAGCTCTAGTTCGAGCCTTTGAACATCCCACAGTTTTATTCCCGATCTATTCTCAATACCTTTGACCCTAAACATCAGCTCTGAGAGTCAATATCATCTTACCTTTCCAACATACTGTGGATCAGATCCCATGTATTCCTCCAGAACAAAGAACTGGTTCCACACCCATCCTCTCTTGACTCTGTGAACTCCCATCATGCCGTGTTTCCTATGTGCCATCATGTTTCTGTGATGCTCCTTCCCCATCCTGCTCTGGGATGAAGAGTGGAGTGGCCAAACAAAGCTTTTGTCTAAGAGGCACCAGAGGAACAGCAGCAAACAGTTCCCCATGAGCATTGGAACAACCTTTAGGTTCAAAGATGGATACAGGTGACTTTTACGGTGAAGGAGCGATGAATCCAATATGAAAAACTCCACAAAGCTTCGGTGGAATGGAACAACTAACATCCATGGAAATCCTGGGGTGCTTGAAATTTTAGCGAACCACCTGCAGGAAAAAAAAAGTAACGGCACTTTAAATCAATGAGATTATGAGGATTTGCAGAGGTGTCTGGGTATCATGTTGGCATGCAATGAAAGCAGAAGACAACATCGCTGCCTGTTATGTTTTTATCTTTGCAGTGTAAATCTTTGTCTGTTCAGCTATAACGTAATCTCACTTGAAGGGCTTTACAAATGCTGAGCAAATTGGCTCACTCAAGTTCGTTTAGCACATTTAGCACTGGGAGGTTTGAGAAACAAGCATGCAAAAAAGACTGCAAGAACGAGGGAGTTTGGCAAGAGTTTAACAACTGTTGGCAGACCTCCAGGAAAGTGGTGGATGTGCAATTCTGTGCTCATTTTCAGTGCATTAGTCTTGAAAATGAGGTGGTCCCACTTGAATAGGAGGGTTGTTTTTGACCTGGCAACACAGATGGTATGTCACAGAAAGCAAAAGCCGGTCCAGATGCTCAGGGTCACAAATCAGACATCTTTCCTCTTAATCACCCTCTAAACAAAGAGAAACTGTATAATTATGTACAAGAGGACTATCCATCACTGTTGTACCAAGTATTATGAAAATTATGGTGGTATATCAACCAAAGGCTTGATAATTTTGATTGTGTAGCAGATGGAAATGTTTTATTATAATTAATATAACAGTCTGCATGGAGGTAATGAGGCCATGTTAGGGAAAAACAAAAGGGGCTATTAAAAATGATACAGCGCTTCCACCACCACACGCTTATAAAGCCACAATTAAATGCTTGTATTTATACTGGCTCGCTAGTATGCTATTCTGAATGCAGCACCTGCCTTAATGCAATCATCAAACCATTAATTCCATCACAAAATACATTTTTCCCCCTCAAAAGAGTGAAAAGATTCAGGGCCAAAAGTTCTTAATATTCACTGAGTCATTGAATCATCTGCTCATGTGATTCGTTCAAAACACAGATTCTTTTAGAATGCCACTGCTGTGTTGCTCGGAGCAATGATTAGTTCTGCTGTGGAAATATTGTGTGTGAAATCTCATTTCCTCAATATTAACTTCTTGTTTATTCAACTGTTGTATAAAAGCAGTATTACACAGATGGGGAATCATCCTTTGGCATTATGAGTGTACATATGTTAGCGCATTGCATCATTTGTATAAAATGAGTCATATGTTCATCAAAAAAAATAATTGATTAGATTCTTCTTTATATAAATAAGGCAATAATTATACGAATAAAGATCAGTTTGCAGGACAGAGTAAAACAAAAAATCATAAATTTTAAAAGAAGCACACTGCAGTGATTTCAGAGCACAGGGAGGGACAAGATGAAACAATATTTTTCCATATTCTCACAGGACTTATTTCCTCTAGCCCTCTCCAACCTTTACGTCATACCTGTTACAGTATACTGTGCACCAAGTTAATATATTGGTTTAATATTTCTACACCATGCACAAATCTGACAGTATGGGAGATGAAATACGTTTTAGTTAGAAGTGCTTTTATGCTGCAACATGCAAAAAAATCCATGTAGATAAAGAGGGCAGGACAACAAATAGTATGAGCTTGGCGACATCAATTGGCAGACAGACCACCAAGCAGAGCAAATGATTGCAATACGAATCCCTGGAGACCTCTTGTGTGCCGTAGTAGCGAGATGTCTTATGGTTGGCAGGACATTGTGTCTCTGCAGCAATATTATTATTCCCCATGGAGAAACCTCAGCAATTGTCTCAACACTTAACAAGCTCAAAGACCTCAAGTGCAGGGCACCAAGAAAGAGCACTTTTGGTGTCTGCCAAAAGGGCATCACACAATAAAACTATGCCCTCATTATTTTGCACTTTCCTTTTTTTGCTTGTTGATTACGAAAGTTTACTGCCAGTCTGTGGTAAATGAATTAACTGGTGTATTCAGGCTGACAATGATGTAAGGTGACGTGAGTGAACTTTAGTCCCTGGGTCTGTTGCTGAATAAACATGCGACTTTCTAGCATGCATCACCCAGCAGATTCACTGAAGTTACGCTGTCAAATCATGTTAGAAAAAGAGGGCTGTTAAGCAGAAGCTGAGGACTCACAACCACACTATAGAGACCTACACCCAAATTATGTCTCAGAGGAAGAAAACACATACTTATATATCACCCTTGAAAGTGATAAATGATATGAAATGAGAATCTTAAATATTCTCTCACTACTGTTTTACAAGCCTGACAGCAGTGTGCCTAGGTTGTTCAGAGCAGAGAATGATATGCAAATGAAGGAAATCATATAATTAAATCTTAAAACTTCATTCAACAATGTAAAGTTGAGAACTCCCCTGTGATTAAAAGTGATTCCAATTACCAATCATGTTAGCTCCATAAAGTTCATCCAACTGAAAGCCTATCAAGTTTTATACACATGGATTATGCAGCAGTATAGAGAGAGGATAGAGAGAATTTGTTAGCATTTGGACTTAAGCGGTGGATAAGTGTAGGTCGCTTGACTACCACACTCTAAGTGACTCATTGTGGAGGTTACAATAAACCAGTAGATAAATCATCAACAGACTTTTCATTCACTCAGCTGACCGCTCAATTTTTTTGTTTTTTCTTTGCTGAGTTCACACTTCACAATTTGCAAAATAATCAGATACTGTAACTGTTTGCAATAAAGCATTAAGCATTAAGTTGCTTGTTATATCCAGCTCACACTTTGTGATTTTGGCCATAGTCCTAGGCTAAAATCTGCACTTTTTTTACTGTTTTGACACATTCACCAGCAAACGTTTAACATCTGTTTTGATTCAATTTAAGTTGACAAAATTCTGGCAGCGTGAGAAGATTTGACACACACACTTTCAGTGTGACTTCTCCTATGGCAAATGTCAAACTGTCTTCTTTGTTTTTCAAGACAAGGCATGATCCGAATTAATGCAAGAGATTTCTTCTAACTGCCATAAACTCTGGTGCTCCCATCCTATGCTCAAGGAAGTTACCTTTTGTTATGATAAACACTGGTTGAGCTATTGTTTTCATGTGGCTGTGTAGTGCTGATTAAACTTTTCTTTTTTAGGTGGCATATGTGTATTTTTTTTTTTAAACGCTTTCAAAATCTGAGTCGGCCTGACAAGCAAAACAAACTGGTAGCCAATCAGACGTAAGGGATGTGTCTACTCATGGTGTGGATGAGCACACAAGCCCTGTCAGACCTTGGTACTAAGTCATTATTACCACGTTAGGTGTGTTCAAGTCACTTTAATTGGAAAAAGATGTTGATTAAACTTTTCTAATTAAAATTCCAAGTTTTTTTTTTTTTAACTCTACATACAAATATTGAATGAAGAATGTGCATCATTGTGTTTTTTCTGTTTTCATTTAATTTATGAAGGTATTATTTAATTCTAATAATTATTCAGTAATATAAAATTTTGTATGTG
>JAUMHP010000041.1:10022867-10033777 GCA_032361065.1 Enteromius trimaculatus | reverse complement strand
TTTTTCTGTTTTCATTTAATTTATGAAGGTATTATTTAATTCTAATAATTATTCAGTAATATAAAATTTTGTATGTGACCTTGAGGAACAGAAGACCTGCAGTCGATCGGCAAGATTGCTTTGAGTATCACTGTATCCACAATGGAAGCTACAGCATTGGACGCGAAAAAGCGACCATTGAAAATTTTAATTTGTGTTACCACGTTAGCCACCTTATTTTGCAATGCGGAAGTAAAAACGATTAGGTATTTCCTTGTTCCTTGTTAGACTTCCGTTTCAGGAGCCGGTAGGTAAGGAGAGTGTAGAGCGATGTCGTGGGAGCATACACAGACAACAATTAAACACAGTAATGGTAAATACCACATCCGTGGTGCATAACACATTGGGAGGATGAAACGAAGAAGTGGCCTGCTATAACTTATGGGGACGTCTTTTACGTTTGTCGCTCTGAGTAGACGGATCTTCGATGTGGAATTATAAAAGCACTGAAGCATATCAGCGGGAAAGTCAGCCGAGTTCTGGTACATGAAACTGAAAGTGAATTCATATTTTTAAAAGCAGACATGAATTCCAGTCAAAGTGGCGCAAATATTCATTTGGATTAGGTCCTTATTACATTACATTTCTTAAATTATACTTACATTACTATATGTGATTGCATTGAGGGTTAGGTAAATGGTAATGTTTATTTTACTTGTTTATAGATTTAAAGTAAACGTTATATAAAAACAGATATACATTTGCTTTTTGATTATATATATTTATATATATGTATGTATGTATGTATGTATATATATATATATATATATATATATATATAATTTTTTAATTTACCTTCACTTAATTTTGTACCATGAGTTTTGAAAAACTGAAACATGGTCCATATTAAAAGTAAACTGTCCTAGAAACTCTACAAAGTAAACACAAAACTACGGAATCTCAATACAACTACTACTAGCGGAAGAGCTTTACCGGAAATGTAACACATTACAGTTCAAAAATGCAGCACCCGTGTTTACGTGGAAAATAAGGTGAATAAAGCAGCAGCGGTTTTCTGTTGGGGATTTGTTGTTTCGCTCCACCCAGTGTAGACCCTAGACATTGGCTATTGTGTAGACAGTGCTATTAGCCGGTCACCGCGAGATGCATGCTGGTTAGAAAAGTGTGCCAAGTTTACAGTACTTGCTTTGATGTCATGCTGACATGTACCAAAAAAAAAAAAACTTTTGCAAAGGCAAAGTGGCTGTATCGGATTAAAAAAAAACATGAGGGTAACGACTGAATGACGACAGTTTCATGATCCTCGGTTCAGACAGCAGAGTGCTGCTTTTTCTTCTAAAATGTTTTAGTTTTTTTATGTTTATGTTTTAGTTCATGAGATAATTCATTTATATTTTGCATGGATATTTTATTGTGAGAACGCTTTTGTGGGCATAAATATACTAATTAAAATTTATATAAAATTTACATACTAAATAAAAATAAAAAATCTAAGTTTTAATAAATTAATTGTTTTTACAGAAGCGCAAAAAAAGACATACACGCAGCATCCGGGACAGTGAATCGGACCTTTCAGCCGCATCCGCCATCTTGTAGTGGTCCACTTTATTATTCACCTTTCACCAGACGTTATTCACCATAGGTTCGCACAGAGCCATTGGTTTCGCAGACCCCATCTTCTGAATATTCAATTTTTTTGTGATTACACTGTGAATGAAGTCAAGTCAAGACTACTATGATATGGCAGACAGCTTGGGCACACTTACCCTAACTTGAAATATATATCATATACATTCGATAATTTTTGATATTGTAAAAATCGGGACACTGTTTCTTGAGCAAACATGTTTTCAACGCATCTTTACTTTTGTAAAGCCTGTGGTAAAAGGGTTAGCCTACTGCACCCCAAAATTAAAAATTTGTCATTTTGTCAAAAATTGCAGTGTACGAGTGGCTTTACACACTGCATACATTTACAATAGGAATAATCATTCACAAATTTCCTGGGGAGGTTCGCCTACCACAAGGGCCCTGGGTCGTGCGGGTGTCCATAGGAAGGGCTGTAACTTGAAAAGCGCTCTGGAAGCGCAGGCTCAAGGTGGCGCTCTTGCAGTGCGAACTCTGGAGGGTGCTCTTGCAATGCTCTAGGGACTGGAATCGGGATCGGCTCTCCTGCCCGTAAATCAGGAACTTGTTTCAGAAACTGCTCTCCCGGCCATGACTCAGGAACTGGACTCAGGAATGGCTCTCCTGGCCGTAAATCAGGGACTTGCATCGGGAAGTGCAGATTTTCGGGGAGCTGGCACTGATTGGCCTCCATGCAGCCTTCAGGAGCAGAATTCGCCGAAAGGTGAGATGAGAGCCGGCTTGGGTGGATGGCCACCTGGCCGTTGCTTGTGAGGAGCTGGGAGAGGTGTCTGCCGTTTGAGGAGAAGATGGAGGACTTTCTCAGGGTTTATCATACTCCGTTTTGCTTATGGTGGTTCGTTCTGTCAGGGGTGTCTGTGCAGGAACATGGCGGAGACGTAGCGAGAATATATAGACTTTACTTAAACTTTGGTAGACAAGGAAACATGCAGACACATCCAAAGAAACCTTAGGTACTGTACACATCAACATAACCTAACCTTTACGAACCACAGTACAAGACAGAATACAACAGGCTTTTAAACAAGAGGAACAAGACCATTTATGGACAAACTGAAAAATAACAAAACTAAACCAAAACAAACTAGTGACAGATAACATAGACAAGGGCGTGGCATTTATGTCAGAGAGGATATCGCTATTTTTTTTTTACTTCAAAGCACTTTATTACACAATAATAGTAGACATTAGTCAGGATAGACAGCATATTTCATTTGACACAAGCGGAAATAATGTTTTGAGGGATAGATAAGGGTCTGAATGTAGTTTTATGAATTGACCATTCAGCAGGAGAAACACATAAAATATGTATTTTTGCAAATTTCCAGTGAGGGAGAAACAGAAAACATGGGTAGTAAATATTAGATAAGAGGTCAACTGAACAATCTATCCAATCCATCAAATTAAATATGGTACACTCATGCCTTTACTCATACTTGTCAAAGTACATATAAATATATGTCAAAATAAAAAGATATATTTTCATTTTAAGACTGAAACTGATGGCTGCGGTCTTTTACTTTTGTTTATCATATTATGGATTTATTCAATACTTCTTCCCAAACACCATCGCTGAAATTGGATAAGTTGCCTCATGTATGCCCTTGGCCAACTGTAGTCCCTCAGAGAAAACATTCAAATCCCTTTTTCATTTGTGCTTGACTAGAGAGCATGGCATAAACAACATGTTTAGCCCAGCAAGACCTAGAAGTGCAACTCACAGGGCCAAGCCTTTTGATTCTCAGGGCATTTTGAAAATAGATGTGTGCATGTACGTTGTTCATTTTGTGACTTTGGAGCACATGGCTTTGTGTGTTCTTTTGCTAGTATTACTGTGTGTCTGCCCTCTTATGCTCTACTGCTCTCTTTCTTGCATGAATGATTGTCATGTTTAGAGGATGCATTACCATTTACTCTTATGCATAAGAAAAGTGATTCCTGTGCTGGCAAATCTGAATTTTTCAGCTGCCATGCTTACAAGACGTTTCTTATTGTTATCAATGTTGACAACATGTTTTTGCTGTTTCATTTATTTGTGGAAATTATAATACACGTTTTTTTTTTTTTTTTAAATTCTGAAAATGATTTCTGAATGATCACATTACAGTGCAGGCTAGAGAAGTGGCAAGCGAAGAGTCAGCTTTGCTACTACAGAAATAGACTAATTTACATTGTAAAATATATGTATATACTGTATAAATATTTTATTTTATTTCTTTTTTTTTTGACATTTTTGCAACTTTTGAGCATATGAGTTATATTTCAAAAACATAAAGAGTTTAATTATTCAAACCTTTTTGACTGGTGTAAATATAAAACATAAAAATATATATGTGTGTCAAACATGATATTTTATAAGCATGATTAATTAGTGAAATGATATGATTTATTACAAACGGGAGTCTCGGTCAAACATCTGCTCATATCACTCCTGTGTGAGTCATCACTGATATTTAAACGCTCACAAATTGCTTAATTGGGCCTGTCATCCATTCATAATGACTATCCTTTTTTAAAAATAGTTTTTGTGAACATCACAGGATATATGATGAAAACCTGTTACATTTGAGAAATCTTACTGTAGCTCATAAAAATGCTTCTTACTGCTCTTTATTTTTTCTCCGTGATTTCATGTACTGCCCAAAACAGTGTATGCTTTCCTCCCCCAATGCATAAACATTGTAAACTTTGTATCCGGAAAATACACATTGTTGAATAAAGTCATTATTTTCATTTTCTTTGCACACAAAAGTATTCTAGCAGCTTTGTAAAATTAATATAGAACCACTGATGTCACATGGATTATTTTCACAATATTCTCATACATTTCTGAACCCTGATAAGAATCCTTGCTATCTGTGGGAGGGTCAGAGAGCTCTCAGAATTCATTGAATATATCTTAATTTGTGTTCCAAATAGGAACGAAGGTCTTACATTTGGAATGATATGAGGGAGAGAAATTAATGACAGGATCTATTTTTTGGGTTAACATTTTGGGTTATCTCTTTAATATGCATTTCTGGATGTCTAAGTAATTTTTGATGTGGTCACCACATTTGGGAAGACAGATTTACTTGTTTGCATAAATAAATTGCAAATTTGGTGTTAACTTGTTGTTTCACCAGATCTACTGTATATCTGGCACATGCAGGACAGTATGTGTGTTTCTTTAATAAATTGCTTGTTCTGATAACCTGGTTCTGATTCAGGTTGATTTGAGCATTAATTCCCACATGGTGCTGGAAGAGCAGCAGCTCATGGCCCTTTTAAAGCTATTTGTTCCATACACATCTTGTACCATGTCATGATGATTTTTTATTCTGTTGTGTTTGGAACAGCAGAGTGATTTATCATACCTTGAGTTTCATGGCCGATATCGAATTTTGACCAACATCCAGCGATACAGGAGTGTTATAGCTGGTTAGAGCCCCCCTCCCCGCTCAAGCCATTAAAGTAAATTAAGATATAACACAGAATAAATGAATGACTGACTGACCAAATTAATTAATACATGAATCACAAAAAGTCATAATTTTCCATCATGTCAGCTGTATGACTTCCTGTCTTCTATGGAATCTCTTTCTTTTTTCTTTTAGTGGTAACCAAAACTGTTTTGTTACCAGCGTTCTTAAATATTCTATTTTATTTTTGTAAGTCATACAGATTTGGAAAAATTCATTTTTGGGGTGAACTGTAGATAGACTGTATAGAAAATATTACACATAAGCATTTTTTTTTTTTTTTAATATCTGTTTCTCTAGCATTCTCATAGCTTTTGTCTGAGTCTGTATTTAGCCACCACATTAACGTAGGCTGTGGTAAATAAAGAGATGCGTTTAATTGTGCTGTTGTCCTCTGAGTCTTAGATCCAATGAAACGCTGTGTCTAATCTCATATTCACAGAGTTATTGGCCTTTCCAGATGAAGCCCAAGAGAACAGCCTAGACTCTGATGTACTAGCGTTTGAAGGTCTGAACACACATGGCTGATGTTAAGACCTCGGACAATGGCTTTCCATGCGGACTATTATCAGCGGAGGTGAGATGTTGAAAGCTGTGCCGTTGGGAAATAGAGAACAAATGTTATTGTGTGTTAATTTGGCAATGAATGAATATTGAATGGATTTCTTTGTCAAATGCAAATGCGTGCATTACAATGTGTTTAATGTGCAAACAATGGGATAATTACACAAACATGCAAGAATAAGTAAAGCAGGGATGAGACCTAGTCTAGTCTGTCATATGGAACCTTTTCAAACATAGACTCATCCGTCATTGTTATTTAAAGTGGCATGAGGCAACTCAGATATACACTGATGCACGGGTAGGACAATGTCATTGTAATTGTAGTTTACAGGAAATGACTGAAGATTTCAGCCAGACTTAGTGTATTCAGAGGGTCTGTCCATAGAGTCTTTGTTCCCTCTGGCATGTAGAGTGTCATTATTTGTTTGGTGAACTTGTTTGTTTGATACCTGAAACCAGGTTCTGTACTGACATTGTGACAGTAAAATGTGCTTTTGTCTGCCATTTTTATTCCGAATTTACTTTCCATCCCTGACGTTCTGAAGATAAAATGCCTGATGTTAAATCTCACAAAGAACATCTTTGAACCATACGCAATCTGTGTGAAATCTTAAAGGGACAGGTCACCTCAAAAAGAAAAATCATCTTTCTCATGTCAGTCCAAACCTGTGTGACTTCCATAACCCAAATATTAGTTTGGCTTTGATCGTATGAACAAAAAAACACTGAAACATTTTTTTTTTAAAAATATCTTATTTTTTGTTCTACAGAAGAAAGAAAGTCAGGTTTGAAATGACACGAGGTGAGTAAATTATGTTTTTGTTAAACTCTCCCTCTACATATTTACAGAAGGCATCATACTCACTTGAATAGTGTTCATTTCTTATTCATTAAAGCACTCACTTAAGATGAGTGCTTATCCAGTGCATCACAAAGAACTGACCCCAGCATCTGCTTAACAGCCGCAAACTGTCCATCATATGCTTCGCTTACATTTCAAAACCACACTCACGCATTACACATGTCTACATGGGCACTTGTTTTGTACAGGATGTGTCTCATTCTGGAGTACTTGACTTCCATTACTCATGTAAGAAACAACCAACGAATAACGATCGCACAACAACTGCAGAAGCTCTCCATCAGCAATTCAGTTTTTCACATTTAACGTAGACAAAATTCTCTTTGTGGTCACTTTAAAACAGGTTGCTTATAGAAAAATTAGCTCCTACCTTCACAACGTCCCACAAAGTCTCCTGAGGATTAAAGCGGCATAATCCAGACCTCCAGTCGCTATTGCAATAAACTCTTCGATCTCACACACACGTTCTCTTTCTGGTCTTCTCCTCAATCACTCTCTGTACTGCGCTCGCCCTCTCGCTCTCTCTTTGGCTCTCTTTAACTTGCCCCCTCTCTCTCTCTAACACACTGTCTCTCCCTCTCTCATCTGAGCATTGTGCAGAGCTCTGTGAAAACAGAATGAGGGTGAGAGGAAAGCGCTTGCTGAATTCAGTATTCACCCCTGCAGTGTCAAGGGGACAGAGAAGTGAGAGAGAGATAGAAAGAGAGAGTGTGAGGCTGGCTGCTGTAATGCTCATATGCGCACAGGACTGATGCTCTTGGTACCGGGTGCCTGTGGGTGTCTGCTTATGCTTCCCTCCCAGAGATTGGCTCTCCTCCCCCTTTAAATTGCTGGATTAATGCGGGTCCCACCAGTGCTAAACATAGTCGGTGTAGTCAGCTTTGCTGCGTTACCCTCGGGGGATATAGAGATTTTCAATGAACGAGCGGAAGGTTTTTTTTTTTTTTTTGTCACATTCGATAGTGTACACCTTGCCTGTGAACCACATTAGTGTATTCTTGAAATCTTCTCGCTAATTCACTTTTCTGTGCATGGATCTTACTTTTATTTACTTTTTTACAAAAACATAATGTGTTAATCAATTAATAACTTTTAATGCGTGAATCCCTGAATGATGTTTGACCCAGTTAAAGAGACTTTTGAAGGGTCCTTATGGGGGAGGGAGAGGTTTAACAGTGTACTTAATTCATTATTATTATTTTTATGTGGTGCATACATGCATTTTGAATATGAAATATTTCATATTATAGATTGCATGTATAAGCTACTTATCATCAAGGCTATATCTGTCTGAGTTTTACAGATCTTTTGGCTGTCAAGTGTTTATTAAATATAGGAGCAAGTGTTGGGGGTAATGCATTACAAGTAATCAGATTACTTTTTTAAGTGACTACTGAAGTAGCACATTACTTTTTAATCTGTAAGGAAATATCTGAGTAACTTTTTCAAAAAAAAGTAATCCCAGTTACTTTGATTGTGTACATTGCCATGTTGTGAGAAACCGAGAGTAAGTAAATCGTGTGGTTTTTTTTTCTCTAAAAATACAGATTCTGTCTGGAAACTATGTGAAAAATATGATATTTTGTATTGCATTGGATATTCATTTCAACGTCATCCTGAACAGCATATTCAGTAGTGAACAGGCTTGCTGCTGTTTCCAAATCACAGTAAATGTGCTGATGCTCATCTGAAGCATCTCACATTATGGAATTACTTTTTGTTTTTGTGGATGTTTTTGTAACACCCAATAATATTGTCCAAGAATCTCATCTAACTCCATCACAAGCACATTCAACTTGAGAACGAAAATATAAAACGAAGAGCTTGAGGTAAGCACAGATTAATGTTCAGTGTGTAAACAGCAAAATGGGCTTTAAAGGCATCTACGCATAATGGAATAAAAGTGTGCTGACTCTGGGCAGTTTAGATCAAGATGCAACACTATGAACAGCAGGCGCAACCACTAAATATCTCTACCTACAACCTAGTAAGCAGTTAAACAAGGCACCATTATCTTGTGTAATTGGACCATTAACTGTAACTCCAATCCCGGCCCGGTCTTCCATTTACTTACATCCTACGTATGCAAAGTTGTTGTTGACACTAATGGTGTGGCTAAAAACGTGCTGAGTGTGGTTATTCGTATTTCTGGGTTTCTTCATCACAAACACTTTACCTTAATTTACTGCCGGTCAGGCATTGGCGTGAATCCCCGAGTCTGATCATCCTCGGAGCAGATGGCATGGCAAGCTTCCATCCTGAGTTAGACTAAGAGATAATCCTCACAGCACATGGTGGGCTATAACACAGAGACTCTTTTTTAGGAGTGAGGGGGGGTCCAAGTGTGGGGGTGGAAAGTCTCTAAAGTCCTGCAAGCTTCAGTGGAGGCCAAACCATCAAGGCGTTGAGATCATCCAGGCCTCCAGGTGTGAGTCCAGCTTCTACTGGATATGGTCTGTGATCTCTTAACTACTCACACACATACAGTACTGCATCAAAAGAGGCAGATGTGAGCATCCTGGTATTAACATTGAGTGATCAGATTACAGCAGGGGTTAAAAAATGATTTCCATAATGTGGTATGATCTGATCACTGAAACCATTTTCGAAGAACGCCTGGTTAATACAGGTGGCGGAACTGAAGCATAAATGAGCTTTCTTGCTTAACACATTAAAGTTGCATGATATTTTAACATGTGTTTGTTTGAAAGCAAAAGTGTACTTTTTATGCAAACATTTCTGTTGCTTTGCTTTAAATGGGACCATAGTGTGCCATAATAGGCAATGTTTCCTACAACTCAGATCTTTCACCTCAAATAACATCTGTGCTGCCTGTCATTTTGAGTGATGTAGATTAGCAGAGTAGTGTGTGTGTGTGTGTGTGTGTGTGTGTGTGTGTGTGTGTGTGTGTGTGTGTGTTTGCATGTACCTATAGATAACCAGATTTTAGGGGACAAATTTGTACCCAGAAGTGAGAAAAATCTGACAAACCTCTTCGTTTAGAGACAGGTAAAGTTAGTGAAAAAACAAAAAAATAATTTTAAAGATGCAATTACATTTTTTTAATTGAGCCCTACAGACATATCTGTTTTAAAAGTCACCTAGTGCTTGTGTGTGTTTTACAAATGATTTATATTTTAAATTGAACTTGCAAAAGACCCCAATAACTATCAAAGAAAAAAGAAAAAAAAGTATTGCATACTGAATTTACACAAAAATATTATGCAGAATAACCATCTTCAACAGTGATAGTAAGAAATGTTTTAAGCACCGAATCAGCACATTAGAAGAATTTCTGATGTGACATTGAAATTTCTGTTTTATTATGACAGGAATAAATTACACATATACACTCATACATAATATATTTTAAAATTAAAAAAAAAAAAAATGTTAGTTATAAAATGTAATAAAATTACAGTATTAAACAGTAACCAAAAAGGGGTTGTACTGTATTCCTGTCACGTACTGTTCGCTGCGAGATTACGCGTAGTGCCTCTCAGTGGGACAGAGAACAGGAAACACAAAAGACTTCGAATGCAAAAATATTAAATACCAGAACCAGAGTAAATACAAAAGGCTGACGAGGCAGCAAAACTCACACACACAGAGACATCGGGGCTTTAACACTGAATAACTCAAACTGAAAAAAACACAGGGCTTAAGTACACAAGAACTAATGAGTAAAGTGAAGGCAGCTGATAAGAAACACAGGTGAATACAATGGACTAATCAGGGAAAAACCAAAAACACACAAACAGGACTGAACCAAAAAAAACAACGATGGTGGAGACAAGGCAGACAGAACAGAAACATGATGTTACATTATGCCCCCCTCCGGAAAAGGCGCCCCTGCGCCATTAGTAAGATCAATGGGGAGGGGTGGCTGGGCGCTCTGGAGGCAGGCCCCGGGGACCTACCCACCACCTGCCTCCAGGGCGGATCACGTGCCCTGGCAGACCACACCGGCTGGACAGTTCTTGGAGGTACTGGGTCAGGTGCCTTAGCCGGCCACAGAAGCTGGACAGTTCTTAATGGGATTGGGTCAGGTGACTTAGCCGGCCACAGAAGCTGGACAGTTATTTATGGGATTATTTAATTATTTTTTCCTCGGCCGTCCATATAAAAATCCCCACCCCGCCCCAAAAATTCTTGGAGGAGCTCCCCGAAGGGCACACAGAAGGTCCAGAATCGAGGAGACGCCTAGGAGGGTGTACGGGGTGCGCGGCAGACTCTGGGGGCCTCACGGGGTGCGTGGCAGACTCTGGGTGCCGCACGGAGTGCGTGGCAGACTCTGGGGGGGGGTCGGGCCACAGCAGGAGGTCCTCCATTGCAGGAACAGGTGGTTCAGGCCACGACAGCAGGTCCTCCGTTGC
>JAUMHP010000041.1:9956010-9990289 GCA_032361065.1 Enteromius trimaculatus | reverse complement strand
AACCGTGACAAAAAAACGTAACAGTCATACAATTCAAGGGCCGTTATTGTAACCCCTCTATGTTTTGCACTTTGGACAAACGTAGTCAGGGTACATTTTCATATGAGACCGGGTTGTATATTAAAGAGTACAAAGGTGGCACCCATTTTTCACATAAAAAAAAAAGATTATTTGCACTGCAGATCTCTTCTAATGAAGTCAGAAAAAAATATGTTACTAAAAAGTCCTTAAACTGCAGCAGTGTTCAAGTGCTAATGACAAAATGCTCATTTCAACAGCTGCACATTTGTCCACTACACATTGCAAAGACAGAAGTAACACCAATATTGACCTTATAATTCTTATTTTTCTTAGATTTCCTCTATGATGTAAGCATACAACAAATGTAACCTCAATTTGACAAATCAAAAGCCTTCAAAAGGCTACAGTTGTTTTTAGCTAATTAATTTACAATGAATTTTACTATGAAAGTATTATGTTTTTCCATCTTTCCTGTATGGGAAAGATACAAACATTTTTTTTGTATATATACAAGATACCCTTGTTGCAGTGCAATTATACATTTAATTACTGGATAATATTAATTAACTACATGTACTTGATATAGGGATCTATTTTTTTTTTTTTTTACTTTCTTTTTTTCCCCTGCAAATCCTTCAAAGTTATATTTCCCACACCAATGTAACTGCTTGTAGTATTTTAATTCACTAAAGTATGCATTATAATACCTCAAAAAGTCGAAGTGAAGATTATTGCAACAGAATGATTTTGTGCATGTTGCTTTGTTTTTTTTCTGTGACAAACTGTCAAAAAATAATAGGAAATAATATTTGATTAAAAGAGTTCTCAGCATATTCTACAGTGACTGTCAATACAGAATATACCCACATTTGTAAAACTGAAGTTGACGACACAAAGGAATTATTCCAAAACAAAACAACTGTTTAAATGAATCATTTGCTAAATATTTGCATTAAACATGCAGTAAGTGTTCTAGACAATGCAGAACCTGTTAAGTTTCCACTAGGGGAATTCTAATTAATTCTCACAGTTAAGATTGCCCAGTTCAGGCTAAAACAATTCCAAAATTTGGCAGCCCACAGTGGGAAAAAAAAAATCAGTTTTAGAAGATCCCCAACAGACAACCCTGGCTGTCTATCTCCCAGCAAATTTCATCTTACATCAATCAGCCTTCAATGCTTAGCCTTTGTAAGTGATAGAGATGTTATGAAACCTAACCAAAAAAATGCAGATTAGCAGAAAAAGTTAGGCGGCCACAAGTGCATTCATATTTTTTATTAAAATATATACTTAAAAAATGTGAATATAAAACACTTTGACAACATTCATTCACACAAGCTCAGTGTACTGCAGCATTCTTGTTTGATTTCAATGTAATCTGCAGTTTTGCAAATTAAGCAAACTTGACACAAGCAAATGAAGTTGAATTGAACTACATCTCGTACAGATGTAGAAAAACTCCCCTGTTCCTCTGTAAGCTTTCAGTGCTGTAATGATAATGCTGCAATTATGTTTCAACAAGGGAGCACTTCACAAGATGTGTAGAGAGGCCGAGTCTCTGATAAAACATTTCTCCACTTACATATAAATGTACAATATAAATGGACAATATAACTGAAATCCCTCATTGGAAAGTCGTGCTAAAGAGACAGTGCAGACAAAAATGAACATTCTGATTCTTTACTGACCGTCACATCTTTCCAAACCTGACACAGCCTACTTTCTTCTGCGGAACATACATTTTAAAGATTTTCATAATTGCTCTTTTCCATACAGTCACCGTGAATAAGAACTAAAGCTTTTAAGATTCAAAAAATATACCATAAAATATTCCATGCATTACTCGTGTGCAATATTATAAGACTTCTGAAGTCTAATGTTAGCTTTGTGTGAGATACACATTACATGTGAAATGTCATAATCTTTCCTTAATTGAACCAATGAGTTTATTATGAGAACCAGATGAATCTAATTTGTGAATGATTCATTCAACTGATTTTGTCAAGCGAACTAACCAAAAGTTTATCCAAATTCTTAAAGATTGACTCAAATTTATGCTTACACAAAGCATCAATTGACTTTGAAAGACATGAAATATAGTTCACAAATTCTATAGATGACTTTTATTAGATTTTATTAGACTTTTATATTTTTTATAATGTTTTGCTTATGTGTTGAGGAGTAAAGGCTTTAGTTCCCATTCCCTGTAACTGAATGAAAAATAAATAAATAAATAAATAATCCTAATCCTAATCAATGGGATTTAACAAATTAAGAAAGTTGGAGAAATTATTAAAGATTATTATTCATTTTTATTTTTTTTTTTGTAGGGGGGGGCATTATTAATATATATATATATTTAAATAATTCTTTTGTCATAACGTCATGAAACCAAAAATGTAGCACAATGTGGTTTGTGATGTAGAATACGCCACTATCCTCTAGGAAAAGGAACAGGGAAGAGTCCTTTACAATCAGTTACAAGATGAAGGTATTCTTGTCACTGTCCTCTGTATATTTAAAGTCATAAAATCCTCCATTCATTTTGCTCCTCATTCAAGTGTTTTTTTTTTCCTTATAAACAAACAAACAAAAAAAGAAAATCACCATCACTTCTCCTATTAACACAAAATCACCTTACCACAACACCGTCCACGAAAAAATCCATCATAAAAGTGAAATTCATCTTGTGTTGGTAGAAAACAAAGAGGACTTGTGAAGTATCCTTTTTTCTTTCAAGTTATGCCTCAGAGCGCAGAGTGAGATCCGAGTGTACATACGGAGAATATGAATGTCACTGAACGGCAGCCTAGTTGGCAACTCCTGTATCCTTCCCGATGTACATGTCAGCCAGCTTTTTAAACTGCGGGCCCCAGTTAGAGAGGTAATCATATTCATGGTCTCCCTCAGTCACAGAGGACTCCAGAGAGCTCAGTGACTCAGCAATTGATCCATTGCCCTCATAAGCGTAAGTGGCGAGAGAGTCATAGGGAGGCGCGAAAGGGTCTGTGTCGTTTTCTTGCAGTCTGCTAATAATGAAGTCTCTGACATCCGCACACTCCTTCATGGGTGAGGGTCTGTGATAGGGAAACAGCATCTCGGGGATGATGTCTCGGCGTAGCTTGTTGCTTTCGATCACCTCCGGGTGG
Source organism: Enteromius trimaculatus (assembly GCA_032361065.1). Taxonomy (NCBI): domain Eukaryota; kingdom Metazoa; phylum Chordata; class Actinopteri; order Cypriniformes; family Cyprinidae; genus Enteromius; species Enteromius trimaculatus. The sequence continues at coordinate 9,987,119 of JAUMHP010000041.1, read as the reverse complement.
CGCAGCGTGCCGATGTCAAAGGCCTGCGTGTCCTCTTCGCCGCCGCCCTCGTCGTTATAGCTGACTACGTTATCCCTGACGTCCTCTTTGGAGATGATCAGCGGTTCCTTCCTCCTCTGTTTCTTTAGAGCTGAGAACAGCACCACAATCACTGGAAAAGAATGAAGAGATACACCTTGGTCAGTGTTGCTATGAAATCGAAAATGTAATTTTTTTATTTTTTCATAAAGCTGAATCTGTTGACAATTAATATTTTCGCTTGACAACACAGCCTTTTAGGAAACAAAGCTTTGCTCCACTGACCACCAGTTATTTTCATGCAGTTTAAGTTGTAATGTAGTAAAATGTAGATATTAAAAGTTGATGATGTATATTTTGTTCTGGCAAGTAGATGGCCACTTTTTTTTATTTTTCTTCTAGTAAAACAACATTTTCTGGTGACTTACACAGGACTTTTTCAATCATTTAGCTGCATTCAATCTGACTCCATACAATCAACAACTGATGGGCAGACGTCAAATAAGATGTATGGTATGTGGAAAAAAATCTATTTCTTTTCCTACAACATAATTTTAATAAAAACGTAATATGGAACCTAGATGAATAAAGAAAATATTAACTGAAATAAAATGTAAAAATATAGTAAAACAACAACAAAAAAATAATTTTATTCAATTCATTATTCAAAATTGTTCCTAAACTAATATTATTTAATTATATTATTTTATTTTTAATACATATAATTCAACAGTGTCTGATTAGACAAAGGCCAACTGCCATGTAATATTTATTTATTTATTTATTATTATTATTATTTAATTAAAAGTGATTCACACTCAAAATTCCAATATTCGTTGTTGTCCTTAATGTGATTAAATATAAATAAATATTTTTACTCACATGCAAGATGGCAGTAATAGTTTTTGGCGTTATATTACAAAACATAAAATATTTATATTATTTATATTTATGTATTTATAACTATCCTGCTTTAAACGAGAAAATACCACTGCAATAATGCTAGACTGTGGTGAGCAAGTTAACACTGGTAAATGTTTGGTACGCTTTGAACGCTATAAAAAGCTAAAATTAAACTATAAAAAAGCTAAAAAAAAAAAATAAATAAAAATGACTAACTTCTAATTTTGAAAATTAGAAGAATTGAACCTAGAAAAACTAAAACTAAACTAAAAAAAAAAAAAAAAAAAAATCTTGCCTTGGGTTATGATAAAAAGCAGTGGGCATAAACTCACTAAGCAGGATGAGGATACATAGAAGTATTGCCACTAGCGCCCCAGTGCTGAGGCCAGCAGAGAGCAGCAACGCGTCAACGCTGCAGGAACGCATGTTGCCAGTGGCGTCACAACTGCACACGCGAATGGTCAACGTGCTGGTGCTGCTCTGGATGGGGTAGTCGCTGTCGGAGATAACTACTGGCAGATAGTAGACACTCATTTCACGCCTGTTAAATCCACTTCTTCTGGTCAGGATTCTGGCTGTGTTATCTTTGGGAGAGGTGGGGGTTAAGAGAACATTCAAACAGTCGGAGCTGAAGATATTATCTCATGCTGAGTCAAACAACAGCAAAAATAAAGCTGTTTTTCTTGGTGCCAAAACAGAAAAGAAGATTAAACACATGCATTTTCCATAAGATTCAAGATTGAAATGTCAAAGGAAAGATTTATTCACCTTCATTATCAAAGATGGTGAAGTTTGGATTCATTGAACTCAAGCTGAATACAAATTTGTGACCCACAAGAGGATCGTCTGTGTCAATGGCACTGATAGTCTGTATGAGCTGGAATGGTAGGCAGATTTTCAACCATTTCATTTATAGAAATAGCATTTATATTGTTATGATACCTTATAGTCATAAGCAAACAAAGTATGAATACCTGCCCAGCTTTGACATTCTCACACACGAATGTCTCATAAATCATTGCAAATTCTGGTGCGTTGTCATTCACATCCAAAACCTTTATCAAGACAGGAACACGGCTTCTTTGATGAGGGTTATCTAGAGGAATAATGAAAAGTAAATGTTGAGTATGTGTTGTGTCACCAGGTTATTTCTTTATGCATGTGCTTACTTATTTCACTGGCCAGGACTGAGATGTTGTGCCACTTTGACAGTTCCCTGTCAAGAGACTTAAGAATTGTGATGGATCCATTCTTGGGGTCGATGTGGTAGAGTCTCTCTGGGTCTGTGTGTTGATCTATTGCATATCTATGGACAGGTTTAAGAAAGAAATAAAAATAACTGAAACAGTCTCACATTCCCTGAAAACTGAAGAAGGGCTGGCATTGCATGAACTTATTTTCTTGCAATTGGTAGATATTAATACTTTATATTTCACAATTCTGACTTTTTTTTTCTGAAAATTTTGAGATATTAACTTGCAATTGTGAGTTATAAAGTCCAATTTTTATAACTCGCAATTCTGACTTTCTGACAATTCGGAGAAAAAAAAAAAGTCAGTATTGTGAGATAAAAAGTCGCAATAATATATATATATATACTGTATATATATATATATATATATATATATACATATATATTATTATTTTTATTTATTTATTTTTTTTAATTCAGTGGTGGAAATAGTACGGATCCCCTTAAGGGACATAGTGGAGGGGGAAAAAAATCAAATCTTCTGCAGTATCTTGCAAAACTTTTGCATTCTCTGGCATAACCAGTTGAGTTTTCAGTGGTTCAGACAGCTCTATACATTCATAATTAGTTTTAGTTTGAATTTGGACTGAAGTATAAAGAAATAGGGTCAGTGCTTAGTTCAAGGCACAGTTTTGACGTCAGTGAAAGAGACCTGAAAAGGATTAAGTGAAAACGGATTAGGTGTGTTCGACTTGAAGCGGCGCTGCAGCGACCAATCGGTGTATGACATCAAAGCGATCCTAACATGCGTATGGAAGCATTAGCTGTCAAACACATCGGATATGGCTGTAACAGTCGAACACACCTGTTGTTCTCTTGCGAGGCATCTGCATTGTGCTTAGTGCTTTTGTTGGCATCTGTTCAGACAATAGATGTGTCCGACTTGAAGCGGCGCTGTAGCCACCGGTCGGTGCATAACATCAAAGTACCGCAAAAGTGTTTGACAGCTGATGGTTCCAAGTACGCGTTATGATTGCTCTCGCTTTCGGTAGATGCAACGTCGCGTCTAGTGATTTAGATTTGCTCGTTGCAACCCAGTATCACGCCAAAGGTTTATCTGAGCTCAAATGGCTATGCCTGAGAACGTAAAATTTTGCGAGAGAACGCAAAGGATTAAAACAATATAAATAAATTATTTCCACCTTGATTTTTTTTTTTTACCCACCCCGATTTTCCTCCAACATGTCCCTTAAGGGGCTCCGTAAAATGGGAATCCATACATTTCAGCCTCTAAATAAATAAATAAAAATAATATATTTGTGACAAATTCACTAAACATTTGCACCCTGTTTTTGTTTCAGTCTCCTTTGCTAACCATTCATAATCCAGTTTCACGATAAACAATCAATGTAGCACTTTAACATGCATATTCAAATTCTCATTCTTTTCACTGCATACAAATATTTTCTATGTAAATTAGACTTATAGACTGTGCCTTACTCACCAAAAGTCAGCACTATTGGTGTTTGGGTACATTTTCTAGGCATCACGGCATCAGCAATTCATCAAATGATAATCAAATCCAGAAGAAGAGTGTAAACTGGGCATTTATCCAAACACACAGTTTGGGAATTTTTTGCAGTCAAGTGCATTTTCATCATTTTAAAGAGTAGATTCAGGCACTAAATTATGTCATATTGCAGTAGTTTGCTGCATCTTCCAAAACCTGGAGCAAAACGTATGCAAGATTGAAAATTGTATTCAACCATTTTTTTTTTTTTTTTTTAAATGGGTGTGTTTGTGCTGTTATCTGATTTGCATAATTTATTTAGAGATTCAGGTGCAGTGCGGATAGCGCGTGGAAATACGTATGCTATCGTGGGTGCAAATCATTTTAGTGAATTCCCTGCAGTAACTGTTGAATAATTAAATATTTCAAATGCTCACTGGATTGGGTAATGTGTGGCATCAGGGTCCCAGGCTGTAATAGTTCCAATTGCTATTCCTTTCGGTGTGTCCTCATTGACCTCAAAGACATACTGAGGCCTGCTGAAGACAGGAGGCTCATCTACATCTTTGGCCGTGACCTTGACAATGGCCGTGTCTAAGAAAGGGCCCTGATCATTGAAATTGAGGTCCTGATGTGTGTTGGTCACCTCCACTTTCACTGTGTAAACCCTCTTGCTTTCATAGTCCAGTTTCTGGATGAAGATCAAGAAGTGTGTTTATTTTCATAAGTCATTGCATATTCATAAACACTGATAGGGTTTTACCTTTTTGACAACGATAACTCCCTCTTGGGTTATCTCATCTGTTATAATATCAAGATATTCTTTGCCATCTCCATCTACAATTCTGTATTTCATTTCAGCGTTTTCCCCCTCGTCACCATCGTTGGCTTTAATTCGACCCACAGTTGATCCGATTTCTGCTGACTCATAAGTACTTAGGTGGTAAGAACCTTGAAAATGAAAGAGGTTATGTTCATTTTAACCATAAAAACACAATTTTATGCCCTTTCTGGTCTTAATTCTAAGCCCTTCATGGTTTTTGAAGTCAAGATTTAACCCTATTTAATTACTTAATGCATTCTTAATGCTCAATACTAGATGCGTTTTCGTTGGTGCGTGTTATTCCTGACAAAAAGAGGTCCTCATTATGTTTGAATCAAAATTTAATAACTTGCTCTTTCTTTGAAAAGCCTTTTTCCTCTGATGTCACTTAGGCCATGCTAGAATCTAAAATGCCAACCAATAACAAAAGAGTTTAAGTGAACTTTTAGCTTTATGTAGCTTTTACATTTTTTATACCTGAATAACCTAATTTACTTGGAAATGCATCAGAAATACAATAGAGTTACAATACAATACAGGTCAAACAGCGGATGGGTTGCAATTCACATACTTAAAAAGTACTTATAATTTAGTGATATCTTACTGTAAGCAAAACGCGGCGGGCTGTCATTAACATCTGTAAGGGTGACGTTGACCATGGTGGTTCCAGACAGACCACCCATCTGTCCTGCCATATCTTTGGCTTGTATAACCACCTGATACTCCTTGCGTACTTCTCGGTCCATATTAGAAAGAGCTATTCTGACAATTCCTGCATAGAAAAAAAAAAAACACATAATGTTGTAATATTAATGTCATTATGTAAATGTATCAATACATTTTCTCAGTATTTAGATTTTTTTATGTATTTGGATAGTTTAATCTTAGCCAAATATTGTTGTATAACAAATCATACATCAATGTAAAGCTTATTTTGAATATTTTTTTTCATAATTTACCCTCAAAACTGGTTTTGTGGTCCATGATCACACACACATATATACTGTTTATATATATATATATATATATATATATAGACAAATCTTTCACAATATAATGCAAGACAGCTATTTTGAAGTTCTAGGTACCAAATGCATAGTTAATATTAACATAATTAATGTGTATATTATATATTTGTTTATTTTATAGCACTGTACTTCCTTAAAGGGCCAGCATTTTCGTTCACTGCTTATATGCTGCTAATATTTTACACCTGTAACCTTTATATTGCAACATTTATCAAACTTAACTTCCACTCAGAAGTAATAAAACAAGCCTAGCATAGTAATTTCTTCCATTTTAAAGTTTTATTCCATTTTGTGTAAAACAAATATTCCAGTTGTAGCTGGATATGTTAACCAGGCTCAGCAGTGTGTGATCTTTATGCTTCAGACATTCCACATAAAAAGTCACACCCCTGTCTCACTTTGTCAAATAGCCTCAGGCATACATCATAGTGGTATGTCAGCAGAGAATATGTTTTCAACAAGATGTTTGGAGGACTCACCTGTCTCGGGCTCCACAGAGAAGTAGGGCTGCCCTTGTAGGATACTGTACACGAGTTTGGCACTGTTCCCATATGTGGCATCATCTGCATCAGTGGCATTGACTTCTATTACAAAAGTACCTATAAAAAAGAAAGCAAAACACTGTTTTGAGAAAAGAGAGCAAATGGAGATGTTTGATTAAGTCTTCTTCTCTGATATGCTGACAGTTAACAGTGCAAATAAAATGTCCTCGGATTTGCAAAAATACTAAAGTCTGCAATCAGTAGCTCACTGTATTTATCTAATACTTCTCATCAAATTCTTCTAAAACCTAAATACATTAAATTTATTGACATACCACATGCCAATATTTATTTCTCCTTATAAGTATTTTAGGATAATCATCTGAGGCAAAGTCAATATTTCAATCAAGCGTAATTGAAAACATAACTGAGTCTTCAGAAGTATGAAAGACCAACCTCAGAGCAATAAAAGATTCCTTTGGGTAGCAGTGCAGAAGAGACAGTCACTTTAATATTAAGATTAAACCTTTTAGCATCTATATAACACATTCTCGGGGAAGGATTGTGTTTGGAAATGCATTTATATTATATTAAATTTCTTAAATGCGAGGAACCAAGATCTCAATAAATTTAGTATCAAGGGGTACGGTCATGAAGAGAAAACAAATAGTTGGGTCATTACTTTGTTTTCAGAACTGATTATTAGCATTCATTATGGTTCAAAGGCTGCAGTGCCTCCAACCTAGATTTACCAGCATTCCCTAAATTGGAAAACACAGATGGAATTGGTTTTGTCCCTGGGTTGTGTGTCAGAGGGTAACGAGTGCTTCATAATACGATGACACTTTCCCCTTGATTGAAGGCAATAATTTCATAAATAAGATGTACACTCCCTTATATTAGATTCCAGCTGAACATGAGAACCCATATCAGAGAAGGAAGAGCATCATTAGATTTTCTTTGGGGAGAAGATACCAAACAGACTGCTTCACTGCTTGAGGACTGACTTGATTGGAAACGGGATAACCAGGGGTTATTATGATATTACTGAGAAGCAGCATGAATCTCCTGAATATTCATGCGCTGTGAATATGTATGGTGCGGTGTCACTGCTAGCACAGAGCCACTGATTGTGTGAGACAGTGGTGATAGATGATGTGCGAATGGGAATTAGATGTAAATAGAAAATGTGATAAGATGAGCAAATGGAATCTCTTCCATCAGGCACTACATCAGGACTCAAGAGAGACAGTGCCTTGCGGGCACTGGTTTTAGTGTTTACATATATTTGCATTTGACTACCTGCAGCACACGTTATTAAATGCACATTCCTAGAAAACTGCTATGTTTAGGTAATAACGTAATTTCTGATTATTAATAGAACCATGGTACTAACCCTATTTTCTATACATATTTATATTTAGTTATGTGGCAACAAACAAGTAATAAAAAGAAAATGCCGGTACTGATTTAGCATGGTTTCATAGTTTGTTGTGGTCTCTAGAGCTCTTAAGAGCATCATATTCTCCTGTCTGAACAAAGGGATTTACAAATAAATAAATAAAATCTTATGTGGTGGTCTAGCATTTATGTTTTTTTTTTTTTTTTTTTTTTTCTGTTCATGTTCCAATTCCGGAACACACCAAAATAAAATAAAAAAAATAAATAAATCATGCAGAGCCATTCAAAGCTGAAACTACCACAACCTCAATAACACAAACCAAAACAAATTAGTGTCTAACTCTCTTTTGCTTAAATTCTCCCCTAGTAATGCTAAAATAACATGATAGGTCAACATAATAAAGACTTAAATCAAAGCCAAAACAGACCAAAACAAAACAAAACTTAACAAGACAAGGTAAACAAAGCTGAAACAAAACCCTGATAAAACAAGCAAGGAAAACAAAATATTGTGTAAAATAAAGTCTAGCTCACTGCTGTCTAAACGTTACACTCCAAAACACTACATGCTCTAAATTGTCAAGTGAAAAAAAAACAAAAAAAAACAATGGCACTGAGACATCCATGACCTTAAAAACACTGCAGTGACAGGAATATCACACCCTGGTGCAGTATTCCAGCATGACAGTAAATGCACTTCAAATAACAACACCGGGAGAAAAAGTAATTTTCATTCACTCACCGACGTCTGACATTTCAGGTACACTGGCAGTGTAGACAGCCTTGGTAAATTTGGGCTCATTGTCATTGATGTCATGTATCTTGACAATGAATTCAGTGGCAGGCTCCAGAGGGAGGCCCGTGATCTTGTTGAAAGCCTGGGCCTGCAGTGTGTAAGAGGCCTTTTCCTCTCTGTCCAGTCTCTGCGTAGCATGTAAATCCCCAGACTTCTCATCGATACGAAAAATTGTGCCTGCTCCTTCCCCAGAGAGAACGTATCTGGAAGTTCCATCCCCTCTGTCTTTGTCTGAGCGAAGCTGCACGGACAGAAAGCAGACTGTGACTTAACCCAAGATTTTTGTCGCAATGCTCAGATTCGATATTTGGCGCATCATTTGAGGATGTTTTCAAATCAAACGCTTTAATCAAACACTAGTAGAGTAACAGAAAGTAATTCCTTTAGAAAATTTTCATATGATATGCTGTCATGTTTTATTAACCAGCGGACTTCAGCTAGACTTGTTTTCAATCATGGTTAGCAGCTTAGAAAAATCATCTTTTGGTAGGAAAGATCTCTAGGGACAATAGAAACCCATAAAAGCCACAGTCTTAAGTACACATCTTCAGAACATATTCCATTAAATACTAATGAAGCTTTTAGTCAGTTTTTACCACTACATTTTCATTGCATTTCCATTTGCATTTCTAAAAAAAGGCCTACTCCTTTTAGAACATGTCTGATTTCCATGACTTTTTATTTTAATAATGATAATACACATCAGAATTGTATTTATTTATATTTGGCCTTACTGTGATCCTGCTACGTAGATTAAACTCATAAAACTGGATCTCATTACTTTCCTCTATATATGCCTATTGCAATATAATAGACTGATGTTTGAGACCAAATCCTTTTTTCCCTTTCAGTCGAATCACTCCAACATTACATATGGGAACTCGCAAGAGAGACCAATCCCCTTTGAGGTTTTAAGAAAAGGCCAATGAACATTGGCGTGCACTGCTTGCATCCAAGTGCACCTCGTCACTACGTGAGTATAAGAGAGCACAGACGCAGTGCTCCTTCAGGCTTTCGCTTCGGAGCCTCGCTGTTCCAGACCTGGAGAACCCTGACTTCAAGACAATTGAGTTGGAAGAAGAGATCGTAAAAGAGTTCTTGCGAGTTTATGCTCTCTCCCCGCTGACAGCAGAAGGTGATCTGGGCGGCTGTCAGTGGATCCTGTGGGCTGGTGGCCTTTTTAAAATCCTGAGCAGTTCCAGCTTTTTGACCTACCAGAGAGCTAGAGACCTACTGAGTGCACGGAGTTGCTGCGAGAGGTCCTCCCTTGGCAATCCGGGAGATAAAATAGCAATTTCTCACAGTTGGAAATGTGTTCTCTGGAATGTCGATCCGACCATGCGCTTCTGGGTGTGGAAGTTTCCTCACCTCTTCAGACGAACATGAGTGCTGCCTCATGTGTCTGGGCTGAGAGCATGTTGAGGTGGCGTTTGTGGATGGCTCATGCAGATTGGAGGTACCCCGTGTGCCCCTGTCAGTTCCTTTGAGGTTGGATGATTGGTTCCTGGGGTCCAGTGTTGCCTTTCATCCCTGGTTGCATGGAGAGTCAGATCTTGGTGAGCCCCGTACTTGTCACTCCTGCATCCTGCCTCCTGTCCCCTCGCTACCCTCGATGACGGTGCCTCAGGGTCGTGGCCTTTTCCACGGGTCTGTTCATTGGCCTTTTCTTAAAAGCTGAATGGCAATTGGTCTCTCTTGCGAGTTCCCATATGTAATGTCTCCATTCCCTCCTTCAGGGAACGAGGGTTACCTACGTAACCTAGACGTTTTGTAGTCTTTCAACATTTTTTGGTTTGCCATTTAAAAATAAATAAATAAATAAAATCTTTGGCAAGAAGCGTAAGCGCCCAAGCGCTTTGAAATTGGTTGAGGAAGCGACGTGCCTTGTGTTTTCGACGCGTTTTTAGACGTACCCTTAAGAGAGTAAGTTACATTTAATGCTAAAGTATGGTTAACGCTAATACAAACATTATTTTAGTGTGTTAGGGCAAAACGATGCAGCTCTGGTTAAACAGCTGGATGCTGGGTTGAAATGCAGCTGGAATTGGTCGTGGCTTCAAAGGGCAAGAGGTGTCCTTTCATTTAAGGGATGTACACGTCTTTAGACAAATGTCAACACCCCATATATATATATATATATATATATATATATATGATAATAAATGTACACAGTGTTTTATAAAAAAAAAAATATATAAAAATGTTATTTTATTATTTAATTTATTATAGAGAATGGTTTTTAAAATCTGGGTATGTGAGCGAGCCTTGAAATAGAACATTTTTAATTTCAACCCTCAAATATTAGGTAAAAATATTAAATATTAGGTAAAGTCATTAAGAACAGATCTAGTCATTTTTTCTTTCTTTAAAATGTTAGTAGGGGACAGAAGAGTTCCCCTAATTGAAGAATCACCCTGATACACCCCACTGGTTGGGTCATTTAGTTTCCCTTAAATGAGTTTATTTGCCCTAAAGCTGTCCAACTGTCACTGTCTGATGCTTAATTAAATTTTAACCAGTGGGATGAGGCTATATGGGTTCTAACAGGCTTCAATGAATACCAAAAAAATCAAATAAGCAGGTGTTTCATGCGTTTATGTGTGCAGATGCAGGTCCAGCATCTGGTCAGAGTCATGGCCATTTAATGCATTTATCCTAGGCTCTAAAGGTTGTTTTTAGAAAGAGCCAGTGGTCTGATTCCACCATCTGACCCTTCAAACACACTCAGCAGGATCTCATAACAAACACTTTATGTTTTCCAAACTGACTGACAGAGAGGGCAAATGAAAGGCAAAGGGAAATATTACAAAGCAGAAACTCTTTATTTGGCCTAACATAAAATAGAAAAAAGAAAAAAAAAAAAACGTATAGTATTCACTGCATGTGTTCATCATTCTCAAAAACACTCAAGTTAATGTCTGTTGCAATGTTTAAAGGCAGGGTAGGTCATTTGGTTCAAAAACATTTTTTTTTATGTTGGTTGAAAGTCTCTTAACATCAGGATAGCAATCACTATGTTAAATGTTCTACTTTTATTTATTTTTATTTATATCGCCTGTGGAAGACATAGCACCGAAAAATATTCGTCCAATCAAAATTAACATTACAATAGGCTGTCCTGCCTGCATGTCAAATATGTATTTAGATACCTCTGCTCACCCTGTTTGCGCATACTTATACGTCATCAGAGTGTTCCAGCGAGAATTTAAAATGCATTATTATTGTAATATAATGCACTTTGCATTGTAAAGTTTTCTCACAGGTGAATGAGTAATCTGGGAGGGTGAGATTTATGCTTTCAAAGCTAGCTTGCTATCTCTAGCTTTTCCAAAATCACCTACTCTACCCTTTGTAGCTGCACTTTGTTGCATTTTATATGGGAATAACCAGACATCCTTGGCGTGTGAAGATTTGAAACGCAAATCAGTTAACAATGCGATTGGTTCAGTAGATTTAATATTCACTTTTACCGTCACAATGCTTTATTTCCAATAACCTGCTGCGAAGCATAGAGCAACCCAACGACACACATTGAAACAGAATCCAAAGTCACCATTATTACAGAGGTGTGTAACAAACAACTTGCATGTTGCATATTTTGTTTGAGCCAAATCTGTCAGAACTTATTTTCAATATTCATAATACAGCAGCTGAGCAGAATAGATATCATAATATAAATACCGGGATACAAATATTGAACCATCTCCTTACATCCCTGTTAATACCTGTCCACTTGTTCACTTTTACATTTGCTTGCTTTTCCACCTCGTTTTTAATGTAAGACTGAATGTGGCTGTGGCCAGTATTGTCTGTATTAGCATCGATACTGATACTTCTAAACATAACTTTTAAATTATGAATTGCATTATATGATTAAATTACTAAAATTGAAATCTGTAATAATGCCCACTTTACTTTATATTTGAAACACATTTTTATCATTCAGTATTCCCTAATTGCAATTTCTTAGGTTGGATTTTTTTAGTTTGTTTATGCATGGTTAAAATCAAAACTGACTATATTTATTTTGTTAGCGCAAACTATGTGCAAATAAGTTTGCCTTTGTAATCTTTACTCCAAATCGGAAAATGCTTATCCCCTCTAAAATAACAGGACTTCTCTGATGATGTTAGTTTGACGGTTTTGGCATGAGCATGGCATCCTTTCTGAATGTACGCCCAATACATCCAATCAGTCCACAGTAGAATGAACAATCCACGCATCCATTTTCCTAATTCGATTCTGTTTCTCTCGGAAGTACATCACAATACGAAAGTAAAATTGGTCACAAACTTACAGATGACATAGACTTTTTACTGATAACCTTGGAAATCTATAAATACAAGTGCTAACATTTTAACATTAACTTTAACAATTATTCGCTAGCATGGAACTTTTGATGCTTGCATCAGGTTCAATATATAAACTTCAGTTATAATTCAGGATCGATACACCCATCCCTATTGACTGTTTCTGACTTCAGTGTGCATGGCGTTATCCACTTCCAGATATTTGTACAAAAATATTTTTTATTTTTATGTTAAAAAAGACTAATAGCCAAATACGTTATCAACAGCACTTAGTCTAGCATGCCCAAAGATGGTCCAAGTAACCTTTGACCAAGTCATCCAAACGTTCTTAAGTCATTATAAGTTTTTTGCTATATGGGCTAAAACAAGAGTTGCACATTGAAAGAAAAAGAACAGTTTTAGGTCTCTTTGTCGCATTCTATGTTGCCTGCACGTATACAACACAGTCAGGGTTTTAATAACAGGGACTGCTGCTGAATGTCAGTATGGACTCCTCTTTCATGTTTAATGTGGCATAAATATAGCATGCCTCTGAACTGCGGCTTGATGAATTGCAGTCCCTTCCTTCACATAGCCACTGCAGATGGGTTGGAAGTCAATGGGGGGGAATGAAAAAGAGTGAGTGAAATAGCCCATAATTGTTGATTCCTGTCAGGTCTCTGCGGAGCCACTTTGCCCTGGAAATGAGAGCGGTAAAAAACTAAACCCTGGTACAAAGTATTCTGTCTCAAAACGACTCTCTCCCACTCTCGTTCACTTTCAGTCTCTCTGCCTCTGTGAATATTCATGCCTCAGTGAGTGTGTAATTCAGATTTGTGCTACTTTATGTTCTTTGATGATGGCATCAAGTTTTTCAAAGTGCCTGCCACACAGCACTGTGTTCAAATCTGATGTCAAACCATATAAAGCTCAGAAAAACTAAAGAGGAATGCAAAAATCAGCCATTTGCATCTCCTCCAAGAAGGCTCATTGTGAGCCAGTGTTATCGCGGACACTCACCTTGCCGACGTACTGATAGTTACTTCCTGTGTATTCCTCCGACAGGAAGAACTGCCTCCACATCCAGTCCCTTTTGGATCTGTGCAGCACCAATTTATCTCCTTTCATCGGGTGGTTCCACTGAAAGAGATTCCCATCACTTCTCTCTAGCAATATGACTGGAGAGCTCAGGTGCGGAAAGACCAGTGGAAGCAGCCAGAGGAAGTGATTCATTATCATTGCAGCCAATCGATCGGCACAATGACAGTGACTCCTTATGAATAAGCTAAGAAGGGAGGGCAGCGCTGAATTGAAAGTGATGTAGATAGCAGTATCAGCAACCCTGACATTGTAGAATCGCCTTTGATCCTCCTTTGATTCCCTATAAAAAATAATCAAAGCAAAAAAGTTACAGTGTGTTGGAGGTCATTGCAGCCCTTGTCAAGATGCAACACCCGTTTCTTGCACTGTAATCCCTTTGTTGTTCGCGAAGTGTATCCCACAGGGCCCTCATGCGGTATTCTATTCGTGGAAGATCAAACATGTAGCCTTACACAAAACCTTGCACATAACATGCCTGTGCAATTAACTGCAATGCCTTCATCGGTAAACACAGCTAAGATGGCATAGTACGTCAGGTCTGGGTTATGGTCAAGACAGACTTTTATATTCCGTTAAGTTAAAAATTTATGTTATTTACAACCTTGATGATGAATAAATATAATATAAAAGACTATGCATATCCACCTTATTCTTCATGTAAAAATAGGCACCATTTGTAAATTTTATGGGTCTTGTTTCCAGTCTTATTCACGTCCAGCTACAGATTTGCTACTTCATATTGCAAATTGGTGTGTCTTGCCATTTTATTTTAGTGTATTTCCTGAATTATGAAGACACTGGTTTGTATTGTAAACAGTTTTAGCGTTTATTGCACATTGTTATTCTTCACGTTATTTCTCTGTAGTGGCTAATGAACTGGATTACTTCCGTGTTTAGGAATAACATGGGTACACTAACACAGACAATTCGTTTTTAAAGGTATTTATTCTATTTGATTACAGACAAATAAAATACTTAGTTTTTCCACAACACATTTATAGAGCTTTAATCATCAAATATTCAAACATGAATAATTTTGCAATGCAACTATTTCAGTGTTTGAAAGCCTCACTTCTAGCATCAGTATTCATGAGTTTGCGCTTCCTTAATAATCATATAAAGCAAATTTTGCGTGCTGTCCGGGGGGAGAGCCGGGGGAATGTTAGACTCCGAGCCCTAGTGGTTTGAACCCTAGCGAGGGCCGGAGCTCGGCGTACGACTCGTTCCCCGTCTGCCCCCCCAGGAAGGAGCGAGCAGGATGAGTGGAGGAGAAGGGGTGGAGGAGGGTTGCGCAAAAGACGAGATGTGGAAGTGAAGGAAATGGGTTTATTTATACTTAGAAATTGGGTCGGATAACGAGGGGTTTGATTAGGTAATGCGGGTCAGCTGAGATTAATCATCCAGTGCGTCCTCCCGAAACTTTGTTATTTGCAAAAGATTCACTTATAATCTCAAAATAAAGAAATGGAGTCATTATGATTGACACAAAAGTATAATGTCTAATAATAAGTAGTGTGCGTTAATAAATATCCTAAATATTTTTTATGCGATAAGATATTATGTATATATTGGCACCCTTGGTAAATCGGAGCAAACGTGAGTGTGAAAATAAATCTGCATTGTTGATCCTTTTGATCTTTTATTAAATTCTAACCTAGCATTGAAGTAAAACAATTAAAAATGGGGAGAAAAACTCATGATGAAATCAATGTTTTTTTATCCAATACACGTTAGCCACAATTATTGGCACCCAATTATTTCTACAGTATGTTCTTTTCCCAAGATAACAGCTGAGTTTTCTCCTGTATTGCCATAAGAGTTTGGAGAACACTTGATAAGAGAAAAGAGACCACTCATTCACGCGGAATCACTCCAGAACCTTTAGATTACCAGCTCCATGTTAGTTCTCCTCTTTAGTTCACATCACTCAAGGTTTAGGTCAGAGGACTGAGACAGCCATGGCAAAAGCTTCATTTTGTGCTCAGTGACTAATTCTTATGTTTATTTTTTTATGTTTGGATTATTGTCCGAATTGGAAGACCCAACCATTTCTAGCAGAGCCAGTCAGTTTTAGATGTGTTATCTGTTAGTATTTGATAGAATCCATGATGCCATGTGTCTAAACAAGATGTCCAGGACCTACAGGATGTCCAGGACTTTTTATCCCTTTGTTCACCAAACCCATCTTGAGTGTTTGCTGCTAAAAGCTCTTTTTTTTTTTTTTTTTTCCACAGCCACCTTTGCTCAGATTTACCAAGCTCTCATTCCAAATGCTAGTCACACAACCTCCAATATTATTGGAGGACACTGCATATACAATATGCATGTATAACTTATCTTTACATACATACACCATATCTGTTTGTCAGGATCCAATAGACCTGTTTAGGGTTTAGGTTTAGGTCAGAGCGCAACCTAAACTGTTATTTGGTCAAGACCCTCAGCATCATTATCGATCGAAATAACATTCGCATCTCATGTGGATTTTTTTCTGCAATCACAAATAATGATTAGAACAAATTCTGCAAGTGAATGAAGTGATTCTCATTCCAATGTCGTCTACTTATTCCCTTGTCCTCTAAATATGTTCCACATCCAAATCGATTTCCAGAGGGAGTACTATAGTAAGGGTGTTATAGCTACATCAGAGCCGAGAGAAATCAACGTACATAGCAGGATCAATAGCAGACCTTGATTATATGTCACAGAATGACTAGGGTTGGATTCAAATGCTAGTCACACGACCTAAAAGCTCTTGCTCGCTGCCTCAAATAGTGATTGCTGCTGGCAGAGTGGCCTGCCGCTGTGTTTATTCCTGAGCTTTCAGGCTGAGTGTTTAAGCATGACAGGCGATGTGCGATACATTCAATTAACTTGGACTAAGTGAAACATTACTCACCTCCTTTTCACCTTTTAGTGAGGATTTTTCACGAACATTTCCTTAAATGTAGCAAACAGAGTTTTAATGATGCTAAATGTTTGAATGCCTGTCCCAAGGGATATTTAACATCACTATTATATTTCTGAACCGCTGTAAGCGAACACATCAGTGTTCAACATGGCCTGCAGGTTCCAGTTTAGCTTTGAGGTTACATGGCTACATGCCAAACAAATAAATAAAGATGTATACGGTAAATATTGATTTGAGTTCAAATCATTTATCTCATATAGCTTCCTCTAAGACAATAATAGTCCATTACAATCAGCCTAGCAACAAGGCAAACATTTTCACAATAACATTAAAAAGTTTCAGTACAAACAATAACTGAGGCAAAATTATGGAATTTCCAAAAGTATTTTATTCATACAGATAAAATAAAAAAGCCTCACAAGCCATGAACCAAACCAACCAGCTTCAAGGTCATTTACAGCGTTGTAAGCTTTAATTTGAAGGATTTTTTTTTCTTTTCAAAATCAAAAACGCAAGACTCTGTATTTAATGGATTTAACAAGGTAAAGATCAATGACAATGTGTAATTAAAATCAGTGGATTTCTTCATGAATTTGGTGCTACATGTTTGTTTGAGGTTTACTGAATGCTTTTTTTTTATTTTTGGCACAACTGTCTTGTTACAGTTCTCTGTCTGGTGGAGATTTCTCTGTAAAATCACTAGTAATCTAGCCTTTTCCAGGAACTAAATAAAAATATATTTTAAAGTTCTGATTTCTTTATAAAGCACATTTAAAAAGAACTTTGGTTGAATCACATATGCTGTACTATATTTAATATACAAATTAATTCATGAAAGCTTCAAAGAGCAAGATAAAAGATGAGTTTTTAACATGGATTTTGACATCTGCCAAAAATAAGTTGAAAAAATGTGGGCTGATAAGCTTCAACGAAAGCATATACCATCGATTAACCTTGTAACCCACAATACAGTAGGTCTAAACTGCCCTGTCATCCAGCTTTTTGCAGTTACTGTACAAACGACTACCATTTTTCTACAAAACGACAGACATTTGAGATAATATATTTTGTCACATAACAAAGGATGCCTTGAATGTCATAAAAATAATAATAACAAAAATAATAACATTTTTTTTTTTTTGACAAAAATGCAGTTACTGCCTTTTTGCTTTGTAGGGCAGTAAAGGCTTATAAATTATTATTGTTCAAATGAATTCTCCCTCTGTTCAAACCGACTGTTTGACTCTATTTAAAAATATCAGACCACGGTATGCCACCACTGTCCAATCAGAAGTATTCCAGAGCACCCACTTCACTGCTGACCTCTAACATCTCAGAGAATTCATCACGTTCCAATCTCCTTTGTTTACATACAGAACAATTTCAAATCAATTTCAAACAATTTCAAATTTTCCTGTCAATAGAAAAGGAATTTCCACTAAAATACCTTCCAGTTCAATGCATTTTTGCTAAGTTCTTGTAATTGCAAGTCGTATCCGTCATTCAGCATGACAACAGCGGCCATCTAGGTGTCTGAATATATTTTTGATCGTTTAATATCGTTTAATAAAGTGCTGTGTATTCCTTGTTAATTCTCCTTCTTGCCCCCCGGCTGGCATAAAAACCATTTCTGTTTTGTAACATGTAATCCACTTTGATTATTATTATGATTAAATGCTGCAGTTATAATTTAAACTCTTTCCATGAACCTTATTAGAATATTAATCCTAGATGTGCGCTGCATAATAAGCAGCCTTTGACATCTCATGAATTTTAAGGTATAAGTGGTCAGTGATTTGACCGGGGAAAGGGAGAGATGGGCATTAGATACACTCTCGGGACGTGCCATATATCACCTATTAATTAGAGAATTAGCATTAATGCCCGCAGCTTCGAGTCAAGTACGCTTAGTCCTTGTATCTAAGCTACACTGGAACCAAATCTGCTGTCCCTAATGACATAAAATACCTTGTTTTTTTTTTGCATTTTGCCTGAATTCAGGTGTTATCCAGGTGAATATGCAAATCTAATGCAGATTTCTATGCCCATGACTGTCCTTGCCATATGTACAGTAGCTTAAATCACCTACATAACTGCATATATAAGTGCAAGTGAGAAACATTTGCATTTAAGGGACTCTTATCCAATACTCTAGCATCTGACACCAACAACAAGCCACAGATGCAACAGTTACCACTTGGGGGAGCCCAAGACCTTTTTCTCTCTTTTCCTCCCTGTATGAATCTCCCCATCATTCATTCATACAGGGAGGAAAAGAGAGAAAAAAGATCTTGGGCTGGACGGCTCTCACAGCTGGCCTCTCCCTTGCAATATTAATGCCCTGTCTTCTTTGTTTTGAAACTTTGGTACAGATCAGATATGCACCATGTTGATTGCCTGCCTGGAGGATCGGCTTTGATTCTGCCAGGTTCACAGACTCAAGGCAATCATTTACACCCTGAATTATTAGACAGAACACTTTCTCTGATTTTGTGTGGCTCTGAGGATCTAATGAATTCAAAAGTGAGCATCGAGCTGACGGAGGTCTTGTCTGATTAAAAACATTATGTGTGTTGTCAGAGAAGGGCAAAGAGGAAGGGAGGGCTGCGTGGCACAAGGTTGCCGATACTGGAAATGCTGGCTAACATTGCTAGGGGTTTTACTGATGACTAGAATTCAGACAGAAGCTAGATGAACAGTCCTTGACCTCCTAAAATATATTTTTATAGGTCACTTCCTTATGTCAGGGCGTAAATATGATTATAGGATCACTCTGAAAATAAATATAATGGTTGGATCTCTCACCTCATTATGAGCCAAATTGCCTCGCATTTCGAGGCAGAAAGAAATAGAGGGAGATGATATCAGAAGACAGAAAGAGAGAGAGCGAGAGAGAGAGTGAGAGAGAGAGCTTCCCTAAGTGGAAGCATGTGGGGCTTTATCTCATGATTTATCTCAGTGTTGAAAGGCAATTATACATGTGACACTGGCTCAGAGGAAGTGTGCGCTTTAATTTGTGTGAAACAGTCATGCCATTATGTGTTCATGTCAGTTGTATAAATCACAGTCTGAGTTCAGGAGCAAATCTGATCCAAACTCAAGTCTGGCAAGAATTGTTTACATAGTCAATGTTTTTTGTTTTTTTTTGGTACACAAAGAAGAATCAATACTTATTGCCGACACGGCACTCAAAGTGATTTGTCTACAGTCTTGCATTCAACTTCCACACTCACAAGTGGTACAAACAACTGGCATGAAAGCTGCAAAATGCTTGTGGATATCCTACACAAAGACTTTCAGACACAAAGCGCTGCTTATGCAAGTTTAGTGTTACAGCTATGCCAACATTTTACAGAATCTGCAGCGCTTTGGCTAAAACCCCGGGTTAAGGATCACAAACAGGGACAGTGGTGCAGAAAAAAGCAATTTCCTTTCTTCGGCTGTGCTATGTTTTATGTCAAAGATCAAACAACCACACAGACCTCTAAACACGTGTGCACACCTTTTAGATTTTATAAACTTCGGCTGCAGTTATGACTCCTGTGGGTGGTAAAGTTTAACTAGACTATATAACTATACTATATATATATATATATATATATATGGTATAATATACAGTGTAAAATAAAGATACAGTATAATGATGCATGCATGTCTAAGCAGATAGAGAGAGAGATACATTACAAATGTCTAAACAAAATAGCAGATGACTGCCATTTCATGTACGATTATACTGTATGATCTGGGACGTCTGTGGCATTATGGCAGAGGGCAATATCCATTCAAATCTATTACATTAAAAATCCAATCCATTATGAGATTGTTGAGTTTGTTACTATGGAAAAAAGCAATTCCATGCAGAAGGATTCCAAAGTATTTCGATTTGAGTTTTGCCTCTTGCAACAGGAAATTCTTCCACAGCAACAATTTCAAACTAGTAATACAATTGCAATGCTCTTTCCATGCCATTTAGATTAGCTGGTGTTATCTAAAAAATAAGAAGCATAAGGCTCTTACCTTAACAAAACAGACTCCTGTGCTCTTCTGAGAGCATGTCATCCTCATGGAAGTACGACGCTGGCTTCTGTACTCGCCTCTTGGCAGCGCTCAGATTCCAAGACTGACTACAGTTGTGTGTGAGACTCCAGCTGCCTCTCTCTCTCTCTCTCCCTCGCTCACACATAAAGCCCTCTCTCTCCTGCTCTATCCTTTCTTTCTTGCTCTGCTGGACAAGGATGCAGTTTGCAGAGGGGAGCAGTCTCTGATTGGTTGCCATTCATAAGATTGTGATTGGGGATGGAGTTGACTGGGAGGAGGGAGCGAGGGAAGAGAGACCAGTGTTGGCTACAGACCAGGGCATTGAAATGAGGACAGTAGGTTTAACACAGCAGGCATGATGACTTTCAAGAATTAAATCTTGGAATAAAAGCATTGGTAAAGGCCAGGAACCCGAGACACATCCATGACACGCTTAAAACGGCAAATCCTAAATCAGCCTAACAAAGGTTTTCGTAGGGCTGATTGTTTTCATCGCACACATAAACGCAAATATAACTGTCAGATTTTTCTGCTGAACACATAAATCAGATCACTCAGCAGAGCTGGCAGTCTTTCTCAACAAAAGGTTTCATGCAGCACAACAACAAAAAGAGAGGAATACAATTAAACAGAAACAAAAAATATCTCAACATCTAAATACAAAATAGGGATTTTGGAAAATGTAAATCTTTATATTTAACATAAAAGATTCAGAAAAAAAAAAAAGAAAAATTATCATTTAAAACTGATTTATAAACTAAGTTATGTTTTGGTGCCGAAAGATTGGACATTACTGTAGGGTGAAACAATGCAATGTACATGACTCATATGATATTCAATTAAACTTTTATTTTAAATGATTCATTATTATTACTATTTATTCTACAATGTGGGTAATATGTAATATAGAGGTAATCTAAGTAAATATACAAAAAAAAAAAAAAGTAATTTGGAAATAATTTGGAAAAATGCTTGATCAGTTTTTGAGGTTTTCTCTAACTTACATTCACTCACTTTTGTATTATGAAATTTGCATAATTTTACATAGTACCATTCAAAATATTGAGGTCCATATGGTTTTAAGTCAATGTAGTTATTAAAAATAAATCTTTTGTTCTGCAAAGTTGCATTAAACTCATCAAATGTGGAAATATGAAGTTTATAAATTTACGTTCAAAAGATTTCTGTTCAAATAAAGGCTGTTATTCTTTCAGTTGAATCACTTCAACGTTACATATGGGAACTCGCTCTGCTCTGCTCATCTGACAGCGTTTACTGGGCCTTTTTAAAGGCCGGCCATGCCAGCGATCTTGCATTCCAGCGAGCAAAGACCTCTGAGTGCACAGAGTTTCCGCGTAAGGTCTTCCCTGGGCAAACCGGGAGAAAGAGCAAATTTTCCATGGTTGGTGAAAACATTTCCCGGAATGTCGATCTGACCGTGCGTTTCTGGGTGCGGAAGTTTCCTCACCTCTTTGGACGGACATGATTGCTGCCTCATGTGTCTGGGCCGAGAACTTGTTGAGGAGGCTTTTGCGGATGGTCAATGCACTCATTGCGAGCTGGATGACCATGGCTACTTTGAGGACTCGCCTCTCATTGATGAGACGGCTCCCTTCGCGTCGTTGTCGGGGGAAGTTGCTGGACCGTAGCAAGTTCACGTCTCCCACGCAGAGGTGCTTGGCGGACCTCCAGGTGACTGTTCAGAATGTTCCATAAGGTGTAACAGGCCCGCGGACTTCTGGCGCGCCACGTAGTCTAGTGGTCCTGCCGAAGGAGACCGCTCCTCCCGTAACAGGGCCGAGCATATCCTTCGGGGCACCCAGAGAGGCTGAGATGTCTTCGACAGCATCAGAGGGTGAGTCAGATGGTGAGGTGGAAACGGTGTCTGCTCCGTCCGTGGCGGACACTGAACTGTCGGCTATGCTCCTCCGCACCGCTGAATTAGGGAATTAGTTTAGAGGTGCCGTGTGCACCCTCAGCAGACCCCTTGCGGCTGGACGATTAGTATCTGGGAGCCAAAAGCCAAATCTTCCCCATTGCCTTTCTTCCCAGAGGTGCACAAGGAGCTGACCAGGTCGTGGCGGGTCCCGTACTTGTCACGCCTGTTCCCAGGCTCCTCGCCCCTCCCGATGGCGGTGCAGCCAGGGGGTACGTGGCCATCCCTCAGGTGGATCGTGCTGTCACGGTGCTGCCTGGCGGGGTCAGTCACGGCTCCCGTCCAAGGCATGTAAGCTTTCATCCGCTCTGGCGGGCAAGGCTTACTTTGCCACTGGACAGGCTGCTACCGCTCTGCACGCGATGGCAATGCTGCAGGTCTACCAGGCCAAGGCGTTGAAACACCTGTCACTCTCCGAGCGGCGAAAGTCACAGTCACAACACAAATCTTACCAACCCCAGACATTTAAATGGTATACAATCAAACAATATATGCAAAGTGTAGAATTGACCATACAAAATATGTATTTGTAAAGTAGGTATTTTGGTTTAAAGCCAGATATTATCAGCCAAATATTATTTAATAAACAAACAAACCAACAAAAAAGAGCTTGCAGCATTAGACAAAGGAAATATTCTGGATACTTTGATGTTACTTTGGATAAAATACTATGTATGCATACATGTAAAATACGAACTACATATGTGTGTAATGAAATAATTAAAATATATATCAAAGTTGTACATTTCTAGCCTAAAATCTACGAGAATAATAACATACTGTAGTGATATGTAAGATCTAAATGCAAAAAAAATAATAAAATAAAGTAAGTAAATAAATAAATATAAAAATGGCATCAAATCATGTGTCTATGTAGATTTCCTCCAACTGCATGCAGTGTATTTTATACAGAACCACACATTTCACTCTCTTTTTATAACAAAATTGCTTAAATTTCACATACAAGTCCTCTATTGTATGTATAGCAAGCAGTTTCAGGATAAGTGTCACCGTGGATAAGTGCTGGAGATGAGAGTGCATTGAATAGATTCTGACTCTCTCTGAGCTAGACAGAGCCAAGGTGGGGATGGCAAATACAGCTTTTCATTTGAGCCCTGCTTTGATGTGCTATATGAGGTGGATCAAAGACCACACTGATGTGCCTGTCCTACGGCACAGATGTTTGGCGAAATTCCAGTCAACGTATTGCAAAAAGAATAAACAAATAAGTTTGTAATGTGCCACATGAGCCAAAAAGAATGTTTGTTTAGTCTTATAATTTAGTTTGAAATATATAACAGTTTGGACCAAAACCTTCTCCATAGTGCTCAGGACCTCAATCTAGGCTGAAGTTTACCTTTCAACAAGACAATGACCCTAAGCACACAGCTAAAATAACAAAAGAGTGGCTTCACAACAACTCTGTGACTGCCCAGCCAGAGCCCTACATAAGTTAAACCCAACTGAGCATCTCTGGAGAGACCAAAAAATGGTTGTACACCAATGTTTACCATCCAACCTGACAGAACTGGAGAGAATCTGCAAGTAGGAATGGCAGAGGATCCCCAAATCCAGGTGTGAAAAAACTTGTTGCATCTTTCCCAAAAACTCATGGCTGTATTAGATCAAAAGGGTGCTTCTACTAAATACTGCGAAAAGGGTCTGAATACTTTGGACCATATGATATTTCAGTTTTTCTTTTTTAATAAATCTGCAAAAATGTCAAAATTCTGTGTTTTTCTGTCGATATGGGGTGCTATGTGTAAATTAAAGGTGCTCTATGTGATGTTGCAGGATTTTAGCTCGATTTTATTTTTATCTCAAACCGCATGCATCACCCCTTGATCGTCTTGCTGTCTGCCCTCTGAATACATTGGGATAAAACCTGCTCTTAAAAGACAACACAGAGGCTGCAATACCGAAAGAAACAATTTGGGCACCACAACAAAAACAAACTTCGGCCAAACAACCGGCAATAAGAGAGGGGGTTTAACGCGCACAAACAAACGTGCGTTAAACCCCACCTCTTCTTGCTGATTGGTTGGCCGAAGTTTGTTTTTGTTTGGTGTACGTCCTGCACCCATAGTGTTTTGCAAGATGGCATAGAGCACCTTTAATGTGGAATTTTTTTTGTCAATGTCTGCAATATAACAAAGCGTGAAACATGCAAGGGGATCTGAATACTTTCCGTACCCACTGTATCCATCGGTTCAGCTGATGTTCAGCTTGCATTACACTCACAGAGAGCACCTCACGGCGGTCATTGCTTCGATGGCGACGAGAGACGGTTCTTTATGAGTCAGAGCTGCAGTAAAGACTTTTACTTTGAAAAATACTTTTTTTAATTGTAGGACAGTTAACAAATGCTCTGGTCAGCGCTGTCATTAAAAATCACTCTTAGCGAATGAAAGGGTATTGACAGTTAGGACAAACATAATGTTTTCCTCAATGGGCATTAAAACATTTGTTTTATTGTTAGATATACAGGTTATCACACCCATCTCTCTTTTATAATACTTTACATAATAGGCTACAGCAAGCTTTTAAAACAGTAATACAGCTTTGAATGAAGCAGCTCAACGTTTTGGAATTAGTAACGAAGCTGGTAAACTGTTACTTTTAGATTTGAATCTTTGGTAGAAGGAAGCAAAAGAAAAGAGCTTTTAAAGAAACTATGTTGTTGTTTCAAATTTATTTACACACTTGTGCAGTCAAACTGTTTTAGAAAGCCAATTACTCTCATCCTCGAGCGATATAGGCTCTAAATCAGCGGCTGTGATGGCCTCGTGCCTCTGTCCTAATCACAGCCATGCTAATATAGAGCTGATATTGCTTGAGTACGAGAGTGATATTGCATATATAAACATTTTTAAAGGAAAAGTTTTAGTGGTTAGTTCATCTCAATTTTTACAAAATCATTTTTGTGTTACTCTGTGTTACTTTGCAGTGATAAGAATTCTTGTCCACTTTTGAGGGCAGACAACTGCAACTGTTTAAATATCTGATTCAAAAGGAATCTTGCTTCATCTTTATTGCTCTGCGATAGCGCATTGATTGAACCTTACCCAAGTACCATATCAATGGATCCCTTCACAAAACACTTGATTCTATGCCTTCAATATGCCAGTTGTAATCTCAAGGCCATGATACATTTACAGCCTTGCAGTTGAAGAAAAAATGTGAAAACCAATATTTTAAGGATTTTTTTTATGAATATAAGATCAATAGCACAAAAGAACGATGAAATTGTTAATTTTGCGCCATTGAAGAAGTATTCGTTCAAAATGATATAAAATAAAATATTCCCAAGCGTTAGTGTACACTCTATACATAGCTTACGTTTCGTAAAATTCCTGATCATTTCATTCCACCCACTACAGTTTTTGTTGCATATTTGAGCATGGATTGCATCGCAGACCTGCCATAATGTACTAAAGGATGGAGCAGTGCCAGCTACTGTTTTGGTCCCAACAGCAAATCTGTAACCCATGAGTAAGTGTTGTTACTCATTTCAGATGTGAAGAAGGTGATGCATAAGACTCTTAAACATACCTTCGGAAAAAAATGGCCTCTTTAGTTCGGTAGTTCTAAAGGTTACAGAAAGAGTGGAATATTGTGTATAAATAGTGAATATATATATATTTGTCAGTGATTTTCTGAAATACCTCTGTATTTACCTATTTACATATCGTTGCAGAAAGCCTTGGCTGTTTACATCAGCTCAAAGCCACTAGTGTACAGATTTCTTCTCTTACAGAAAATCCAGTTCATATTTGTTTTCAGTGTAGTCTAGTTTAAATTGCTTTCATTAGTTGTGAGGAAAACATTGCAACTGCAAGATTCTAAAAACATCTGAAGATCTGATTGTCCTGGATGTCAAATATCATTAGCTTTAAATATATTTTGGGCTACTTTTTAAACACATAGCTTTATATATAATTCTATAATTATCTAAACTGATAACGGAAAGGGATAGTTCACCCCAAAATGAACATTTTGTAATCATTTTATTTTGTTCCAAAAAGTTTCTGTCTTATGTTGAACATTAAAAGAATGTTTTTTTTGTTTGCTTTTCTTTTCAAGAATGCTGGTAATCAAACAGTTGATGGTTCTCATTGACTTATTCCTTTCCTCTATTCTGCTCCCTTCCATATATTTTATCTTCATTTGTGTTGAAAAGGAGCAAACTTATACAGGTTTGGAACAACTTGGGGGTGAGATTAAATGGTGACGGCATTTTCATTTTAAACCCACAGAGGAACACAAACAAGTAAACTGGCTCAAGTTAAGACAGTTCAGATTGATTGATTCAGCTCACTAAATCAGATTTATGTCTGAATGGCAGGGTTTTTGCTTAACTGCTTTGAGAAAAAAAAAATATATAATTACTTGTCACGAACGGCATTTTAATAACCTAAAGAACCCTTTCTTACTATAAATAGCAATACTATGGATATTAAAGTTTCTTCATGGAAGCATAGAAGCCAATAAGGAACCTTTATTTTTTAAGTGTACAGGAAAGGCTACATTATTTTTAAAATGACTACTATGGGCAGTTTGCTAAGTTTTGGTTAACTCTTTCGGTAAGGTTAGCTAATTCTTGATACTGGTTTGTTGTAACTAGCTCATTTTTTTCTTGGAAGTGCTGTCACAGCAGAAACATGCTACAGTAGATGCTACCAAGAACTGACGACAGATGGATGGTGAATGAAATGTTAATGGATTCAAACTCCTTACCCCATGTCTGGGCACCATTACAGAGATAGCAAAGTGAAAACATCAACTGCAAAAATGATTGAATGTCACAGTTAAAAGTCAAAGTAAAACAAAACGTGTAGAGAAAACAAAAGCAACATAATAACTATATCTCTCCTTATTTTGGAGCTTGGCATATTGCATCAATGCATGTGTTATTTTATACAACGCCTCCTCCTTTTCCTCCTGACAGTACCACGCCTCCACCTCCTTGTCTTTCTCCCTGCGTGCCTTCCCTTACATTACTCTTGGCCAGTATTCCTGCCAAGACTCATGATTGTACATGGACAGTTTTTTTTCACACCCATGGACCTGTTAGCATTTCTAGCCAATGTGTATAATTCTTTCATCATATGAGCATTCTAAGTCTTGTTTCTTGCACCTTTTGCAGTGTTTTGCAGTTTCATTGTAACCACATCAATATTGTAAGCAAAATCACAAAGAGATTCACTAACGTTTTGTGGAAAATGCATTAAATTATAGGGCACCAAGTGTAACCTCGCTAATTTCATGGACTAAATTTTATATCATTACACTTTAATGCAATTCAAATAAAAAAGACTAAGGCAGTTGCATTTTTTATGCAGAAATGTGAAGTCAGTTTTTGTTTTGTTTTTTGGATATAACAATCATTTTGTATATGAAATTTCTTTCATTCGATGCACATAATGGTGAATATATACTTTTGTGGATAACAATGCTGTGGAAAAAATACCAATCACATCACAAAATGCTCAGTCTTTGAATAAGATACATATTTCATCCATTAAAGGGGTGTTCTGTATTATCAAGCCCGCAAAAATGATACTTTCCATTTTATAATACAAAATTTCACAAAATGCATTTTGTCCATGAAATGATAGTTCCGTGAATGCATTTTTGGATGTGAAATACCCCCAAATGTGACCATCTTTTCTAAAATATGTAGGCTAGGCAGATATATATATTATTGTGTCTAGACTAAAAAAAAAAAAAAAAAAAAAGAGTAAGATATTATCTGAAAAAATAAATAAATACAATTACGATACTTGACAGACTTACTTATCACACAAAACAGATAATAATGCAAAACTATTTTTAAACATTGACAAAATGCATACATGCTGTAAAGAATGCCACATAATAATAGCCTCAAGAACTCAAAAATAAAAGTCTGTACAAGATCTGGACATGAACTGAATTCAACACAGATTTTATGGCCACATTTGCACCATTACCCAATTAACCTTTATTGAACTGGATGTCAATACAATACAAACAGAGCATGCAAATAAACAGTGTTGCCAGTGGTGCAGTTCATTCTCTTTGCATCCCCCCAAGATACCGTTTAAGCCCTACCTTCGTCATTCTTATTGCCCAACATTATATTTAAAAAAAAAAAATCAATAACCTTGATTTATCAGTTTAAAATTGAGCCGGAATGGAAATTAATGCTCTTATGTGATGCAGAGCTTTTCTCGTCAACAGGTTGTGGAGGCTTTGCATAATAAATTGCAGGGCTTAGCAGACATGGCCAATTGATTAGCAAATTAAGAGGCGTTCGGTTATGTGTGTGCAGACAAAGGCAGGTTTGGCGCCTGGCAATAGCTGTTGAAGATTTTGACTGATTGTTATTATTAGTGAATTTCAGTCACGCAGCACGATTTATCAGCACCGCTGTAGCATCCTGCTGACAGGACCTCTTCCTCTTCAGAAACACAGCATTAGCGGTGGATCTGTACCTCCGTCTGACTCACCCTGTCTCTCCCTCCTGCAGCGCCTCACATGAAGCGAACAGACCGAATGAACACTGCTGCCAGAATGCTTCTGCTCCGTTCCCATATCCATGCCATAATGTTTACCGTCTGAAAGGTATTTCATTATTTAGTATGAACAGCCAATTACAGATGTAAATTCTGAAATGAGACTGATGAGCATTGCACTGCATTACCTTTGACGCTTAAATCTGACATTTCATGCCGGGGCTTAATTATATAAGAATCTGAGGCAATCCTTTTCACCTCAGAGGAACCCCACTAAGCGCCCAATACCCCATTGATTGAAATGATAATTGTCTGTTTGCAGAAAGAGCCCAGGTGCAGTGACATTCTGCTGGTTTACCATGAGCATCAGAATAGCCCAATCAAGGCAGTGCTCCAGCTGACAGACCTGGTGAGGAAATTACTAACACTTGAGCAACAGATGGCTTTGGCCTGCACACAGTCTGAGTGGCCATCATGGATACTCCAATTGGGAGGGTTTCGGAGGAATTCACTCTCTGTTGGCTTTCTAATACAGGCTGTGGTTACAGTTTCATCAGTGTGGGGTACAGTAATTTGATAACACATCTAGTTGATGTTATTGAAGATATGGTGGAATAATGTGGTGGAATAATAGAGTAATGTACTAAAATATAAAGTGTTGCCGTTCAATCATAATTCCACAGCAGGCAATGAACATTATGTGTTTTCTCTGAAACTACTGGAAAATGTTTGCAAGAGATGAAAGGGCCTGGCAGACTCATTTTACTCCCATAATCTGATATATTTCTGAGTGACACAGGATACTCAAGTAGAAAAAATATATATATAGAGCGGAACTGTCTGCAATTGATTGAATCATGAAAAGTGGGCTTACTTACCAGAATGGAACCAGGTGGTTGGAGCGGATGGTTTGAAAAGGATTGGTGATGTCAGCTGAAAGCATCATGATTCAGAGGTGAAATAAGTTGTTACATTTTTATGAAAGATTACCAAGACAAGCAGTTTTTCTTAAGTGTAAGATCATACACTGATGAATCACACACAGTAAGACCTGGTGTGTGTGTGTGTGTGTGTTAGGAAAGTAAATAAGATCAATTTCATTTTGCCTTCCAGTATTGTTGTTTGTTTATGGAGTGAGTGAAGACTGGGGACTTTTAATGTGTTGCATCTGAAAGAAGCAAACACAGGTAGAATATCTGAATGAATAGAGAAGGTAATTTATGGAGAAACCTGTAAGCTAACAATTTTTGGGACTTCTAACTTATAACCGAGACTTTTACATCAATTTGTGAATAGTTACAACAATAAGAGTGTGAACCTTTAGGTTACTTGTGGAATTAAATGGAGTTAAATGCTTGTCATTTGTTTGACATTTACCAAAACAAAGTGTAGGGCAAGGAGTGTAGGAGTGTGCTGTGTTTTACTCAAGCTGCAATAAAAACATAATGTTTAAAGTTGTAGTATAGGCACAATCTCTGCCCTTGTAGGGTAATGTGAGCTGTGTGTAATGTAAGTGATTAAATCAAGCGTCTCTCTTAGTGGTCGATCAATCCTCTCTAGTTTGCCCAGCCTTGAATCTGATGCTAATGGCTATATTTGTCAGATAATGTCTACCGCTGTTTTTTTTATAGTTCAGGGCTGATGGTTTGTGTCCATCTATTGATGCGCTTACTCTCAGCACTCTTACATTTTGCAGATACAGGTACTTCATGGCAGAAAAAGTGTGGTATCAGTACAGTATATAAAATGGTCTGATGGATTTTTATGGAGGACTCTATGTCTTTCGCTCACTGAAAAAAAAAATACTTGCAGTTTCCAGGTGAAATAAATTGTAGTGAGATATCAACAAAATTAATTCATTTTTACACAGATATTGATGGATTCTGACACAATAATGTATTGTATGTTTACCATAATGCATGATTTGCAGATTACATTACATTTTCATCTCCAGGATGATTCCAGGATGGGAAAATAACCTCTCCACTCCAGCAAACTCACTCGTATGAGATTGTACCAGTCATGCTACTTGTTAATTTTGCATTTAATTTTCATTTAATTTTGCATACATCACCATTTCTAGGTTCAGGCTCTCTAAAAGACACTATAAGTGTCACACGTACCAGATCACGTGAGGTCACGAGGACCCGGAAGTAACCTCACGCAGGTATATAAACAGGAAAC
>JAUMHP010000041.1:9924493-9936104 GCA_032361065.1 Enteromius trimaculatus | reverse complement strand
CTGTTTTAACGGTCAAGTAGTAGGTTCGGTTTTAAATGTAGTACCTACTTAAGCAGTATGCGATTTCGGACGCAGCATAGGATTCCATTGCATGCTTCCATTTGTGCTGGAAAATAGAGAAATAATCATGTCCGTGCCATGAAAAAAAAAAAAAAACATGTAACTGGGCTGAACAAATATATACAATATAAATTGTAGTTGGTGTCCAGAATGTTTTATATAAACTGGACAATTCCTGAGGAGTTAACATGTAATTACACTGGTATTACAGTGGTGCCCCAACTCCAACAACTTCAGATGTAATTTGAGTTAGATCTAAACCTACCCATCTCCACCCCTGGATCAAATTATTCCAATTACTTATACCTACTGTTGTTACAAAATGTAGTTATATAATTCCTGTTACACAAGTACTTAGGGAAGGGAAAAAAGTGTTGTTACAAATGGCCTGTTACAAATTTTATATTTACACATGACATTCTGGGGGTTATAACGTGTGTAGTTATAGAAATATTACAGCTGTGGATATTATGTACCAATATGTACACTGTGGTGACATGCTACATAGACATCTAGTTACTATGTACTGTAAGCACACAGGCAAGGGCCACTTAATATAAATGTGACCAAGTAACCATATTCTGTCTTGTCTGTTGGCACAATGTCAGTTTCCACTGCGGAGTGATGTATTTTTAACTGTGTGAGAACATGTGTGGCGTGAGAGCTTTGTGGCGCTTTGAGATGTAGCAACAGTAGTCAATGTTGCGGGGCTTGCGGGAATGGTCAAATGATCAAATTTGTTCCTTGATGACTTTTATAAATTTGATTTTACCAAATTTACACATTTGCACCTCTTTTGGTGCTAACATAATTGTGTCAGTATTTACTAAAGGCACATTGCCTTATTGCCTAAAGCATTGGCAATAAAAAAGGCATACACAGTTGTATCTATCTTTATTTCATATGCAATTTTAAGAGTTTCCTTTTTTAGATGCCAAATTTATGGGAGGAGTTTATTTTAAATCAGTCATGCAAGGTGATGCAATAGTTATTTTGCTGTGGGGTTTTTTGTGCAATTTTTTAGTGCCTCAAAAAAAACATCTCAGTAGATAACTTAGAACTGATTATCACGGCCTCTGCTTGTTTACCCTGACCGTATGCTAGTTTGCATTGCTCTTGATAAATTCTGTGTTCTTTAATTTGCGCATTGTCAGTAGATCATCCTAGAACTTTTAATTCCCATCTGTGCTGTTATGGGATTGGGGTTTTAGGCTAATTTGCCCTGTTTAGTAAATCTGGCCCTGAGTGTGTACTTATATACCATATCATAGTATTTGAAGTATTCTGTATACATAATTATATATTTATTAGTGTACAATGGTTTTCTCCAGTTTGGATTGAGCAGGACAAATTTACCATTTGGACAGACCATGACTGCATTACAATTCTATCCTACTTGTTAAAAAGAAGACGTAACGTTTACAGCAGCACAGTGCATCACAGAGAGATTGATAGGAGATGAGATTGTAAAGAGCATCTGAATAATGTCCACTAAATGACTCGAGAGGGCCAAACTGAGAGGTCTGCACTGTAGAGAGGAGAAATATAGGAGAAAGGCATCAGCATGGCTTTGATCGCTCTGATTATTCTGATCCATAATGATGTTAAAGCAGCACTGATCCCCTGGGAAGGGTGTAGGCAGGGGCCAAAATTAACACCCGCTAAGCACAGACTCCAAGTGAAAATTGGAGTTACTTTCCATTTGGCCATTAACTTTATTAAGAACTTATTTAGTCATTGTAAAGTGAACAATTGACGTTACATAACTGATGGCTATATTTATTAGTTATCTACAAATAAGTATTTTAAGTTTAATAATTTAAACTATTTTTATGGGGGTGAAGGTTAAAAGTTGAAGAAGATGAGGATGAAAATGTGTATTAACTAAGCTAAGCTAAAAATACAGTGTTGGTTTTACAAACCCATGTAATTGGGTAATGGCATATTGTATTGTGTCATGCAATACTGTGACGGTATTGTTCTATATCATATCATGGTGGCATGGTGCATGACACCTGACATAGCAATTCTGATACTGATGTCAGGAAAAAAAAATAAAACTGATCTTAATTTAGGTTTGTTTTGATAACTGTGATTTGTTTCATTGAATGCATCGGTGCTTGCATTCATTTGTAAATAAATCTCTATGGAGAGATATCCACCTCTCATAGCAGCACTGTCCAGGTGTGGAGAACAAGATAGTAATTGGACAAAATTGAATTTAAATTATGTGAAATTGAAGTAAACAGGGGGTGTAAACCCAGTGTGAATTAATTCAGCCCTATCTGGTGGATTTCATCGTCAATTTTGTTCACTACAGGGACACAATTATTCTCTTAAGAGCCTGCAGATTTGACTGTGCTTACGTCTAATTCCACATAAAGCCTGCTTTTCCCAGCCACCAGTTTACTCTTGTTCTGTTGTAATCAAAAAGGGCTGCTCGTGTAGGTTTAGGTCGTTTCAGAGCATTGCAGCATCTGTGAAGAGACATCATATTTTGTAGACATCGAATCGATGTCAGATGTTGACGCTTTGATGAATTAATTGTGGCAAAGCTAAATCAATGTGAGCTTCTCGTTGCATTTTTCCTGTGCAGGTGAATATTTTTGGTCTGTTTTTACCATCTGGTTATTTTCTGAGAACAGCTG
The DNA here is from genome assembly GCA_032361065.1 of Enteromius trimaculatus. NCBI lineage: Eukaryota > Metazoa > Chordata > Actinopteri > Cypriniformes > Cyprinidae > Enteromius > Enteromius trimaculatus. The sequence continues at coordinate 9,933,396 of JAUMHP010000041.1, read as the reverse complement.
GATGTCAGGAATAAATGCTAGCATCTTGCTTGTCCTGCGAAATATTGGCAAATGCTTGGGGATCTTCTCTACCGGGCCAATTAAGTCTTGCGTATTAGCCACACACAGGTAGCTTGTGTGACAAGTTATTGACTTGTTTACATCTTGCTGTTCCTTTTCCAATTATATTTTGCTCCTTCAATTGCTAACAATTGTGAGACTGGTCAATTACCAATATCACAAGACTGTACATGTGGAGCTGGAGAAGCAGGGCACCACGCACTGTACTTTTCACATGTAATGAGACATGCTCTCCTCCCTGTCTGTTCGTTTTACCACCTTTGCTTTTGTTTAAAGATGTCTCCTGCCAGCATCCTAGCAATAAAACGAAAATCCAATTCAGAGAAAAATGTCAATACATCTGTCTGACATATGAGTTAGTGATGCTAGTGACGTCAGTAGATTTAATATACCGGTTGGATGAGTTCTGTTTAACTCAGAAATGTTCTCTATGTCGACAATGAAACCCAAAAAATCCACAAATTGGATTTACTTTTAAGCAAATACAATGCATTAGTGAGCCTTTTTTTTTGTATTAAAAAAAAAACAAAAAAACATTTATTCAGCGCAACTGTTCTCAACATTAAACAAATATTAAATGTTTCTTGAGCAGTAAATTACAAGGCAACACTTTATTTTAAGGTGTCCTTGTTATGCATGGTGCGTGTACTGTTATAATAACAATGATAATTGTATGCAAGTAACCCCAAGCCAAACCCTAATACAAACCCTAACCATATAGTAAGTACTGTAGTTAATTATTGTTACTCAGTATTTAAATGTACAGTATTATTACACTGTAACAAGGATACCTTAAAGGTAAGATTTTTGGCTCTTCTAAAGCCAAAAAGATAACATTATATGTTTGTAGATATTTAGGAAATATGTTGTACATTTCAGGGAGATTCTGGGCTAGAATTGCAGTACCCATTTCAACCTCTAGCTGGTAATATTACATACTGCACCTTAGAAGGGTCATGAAACCCCCCTGTTTCAGAACTGGTTAGTCACAGCTTTTAAAACTGTTGAAAAGTGGAATGGTAAAGGGTGGGAACGGGGGAGAAAACAACCAATAAAACCCAAAACAACACAGTCATTATACAGGCAAATGAATATTATATTAACAAAACAGAAACAATAAAGGCAGTAACTTATTGTTTACTCTTCTTTAAACTTTCAGTCTATACAGCATTGTTTGTGGTGTATCACAATAATCCGTCATGATAGTGTTCATTAACAGATATACCACTGTTTGGCCATTACTTGTGCGTATTTTATTTGAAGAAGGCATGATATGTGCATGAACACGGTGCTGGTGTGGAGCACGTAAGAATATAAAATATCACTGAAGCACATTTGCTCCGGTCCAGTTATGAACTATGATCCACTCATTGAGTGCTGTAAAATTCGTTGCGGTGTTCACTGCAGAAACCACTCTCTCGTGCACGCTCCACGTGTTGTTGCATATTAAATATTGTTCTGGTTATGTTTACAGAGATGAACTGACAGCGCAGATTTTAATTCTCCAAAATTTTGCTAAGATCATATTTTTCATGTGTGAAACACGGAAAAACAACCCCCTGTGGCCAAACTTCAGCTCTGGTTACTTTAAAACAGTAAAACTCAAGAACCAATTCTCACTTAACTAGTGCTAGTGTACTTATAAAGCACACAACTATATCTTAAATTCCAATATCTAAACTTAACAACTACCTTAGTAACTATTAATAACCGCAAATTCAAGAGTTTATTGAGGCAAAAATCAAAGTTAATGGTTTATAAAATAAATAAATAAATTAATCAATTAAAGTGTGGCCTATAAAAGCCAATAGAATGTGTGCAGAACAATAATATAATTAACCTGCTGTTTTGGTTTCTATGAAGCATCTTTGAGGCTAACATTGGGATTTTTTCTCATACATAATCTTCAGGCAATAATATCTTAGATTTCTGACTGTAGATGGGTTTCACGCAGAAATATCCCAAAGCAGCTATTGAAACGAAAGTTCAGGATGTTAATTTGTGTCTCAGTCAGAAGTCACATGTCTTCCCTGTTATCACATCCCACTTCATCAAGGGGCTTCTCTTCCAGTTAAACTTGGTTTAAATGTATAATCAAAATGTTTGTATGAAGTTCATATGCCAGTATTAATCCAACAGACCACTGCTAGTTGAATGTCTGCACCCCTAATCCTACCCCACAGGCTGCAATCTCCCCAAACTAATTATGCCATGTCTCCACACTGCGGCTGCTCCTTTTTCAAACACGCCGCACTGTGCTGATACAGACACACTTCTGTTCACCAGAGCCACTGCTTTCCTCCTCACTCTCTTTTTTCCTTCCTTTCTATTTCTCTGAATTATGCATGCTGTTTCTATCACTCATACTCTTCCAAAGACTTTTCTGCTGGCAATTAGTGATATTGAGGAACTGCAGAGAGAGAATACGTCCCTTCTGAACAACAGATTTACTTTTGATTTGGGAAGGAAAGCGCAAATGTGTTTGTAGGTTTAAGGGTTTGTTTTGTGTCGTGATTAAAAGCCGACTCAGATCGGGTTAAGTTGCCTTTGAGTGATTGTGCTTTCCGATTCGTTTTTTGTGAAATTCACAACGTTTATGAAATGTCATTTGAAAGCAAAACACACATAGTGAAGAACGGGCTTTAAAAAATCATCATCCCAGTGGTGATATAGACAACAAGTGACAACTAGCTGTCAAAATGACAGTGCATGCGAGAAAAAAAACAAACATATATCTCAGTCAAACTGACAACTTTACAGCAGACATAATCAGCAGATGCTGTTGCTAAATGGGTTTAAAAGTTTGTCTTAACAGTATGTTAATAGAATTAGTTGTATTATTGTTATTATTTAAGCAAATGGGTACTGTAGGTAACCCATTTTCATGGTCAGTTGAGTATGCCAAAGATTCACCCAATCATATTTCATCAGGTGTTTAAAACACGTTTCACCCCACAATATGCCTGTAATATTTGGGTTTTTATAAAAAAAATTTAAGAATGTCTTCATGCTCTCCTGAGGAAAAAAAAAAAGTGATGCAAATGTGCATCAGTGGTTCTCAACTGGACTGGTGAGTTGCATCCCAAAAAATATAAAGGAGATATGTTTTTATTGGGACAACTGGTGGGAAAAAACAAACAAACAAACAAAAGCAAAGGTAAATGCATTAAAAAAAAAAAAAAAAAATCTATTTGGGTGTAAATTAATGAGTCGCTTGTTAGAAACTAGTCAACAAATGCCAACATGGTTAGTTTGCTTGATGTGCCCTCATCTTAAAAGCCATAACCAGAACTACGCAGAGTAAAAGAAACTAGCCTTTTCAGTGAGAATAAACCTGAGGCATGTTGACCACAACGTGTGAAATTCATTACTGGCTGCTGAGGGTTTGAAATCATTAAAATTCAATTGACCTTCAGAAACCAAAATTCTGGTTTTGTAAAACTTGTAAAAGTGTTTGAGTTCACGGTACAGTATAAGATTAATGCGTTTCAGTATTTGATTATTATACTGCTGCGCAGGACATGAGTGCAGATTGCAGGAGTGAATTAAATGATTTGGACCATCTTTTCATAGGCACAGTCAAATTTGTAGTAATTGAATCTTCCACCTGAGGGCAGTGCTAAATAATTTAAGAGTATTAAATTATAGTAGCATCAATTAACAAAATTAATCATCGTATCACTTTCTTCCTTACGGCATGAGGGTAAAACAAGGATACATGTAAAGGTAGAATTTGTTGCACTCGTTGCAGTATTATTATTTTAATTCTTGTGCATTTTTCAGTCATTGATGGTCTCTTGGATACTGCACAACATTTCTCAAGGCTATCTGGAGGAATACATAAAATAGTGGAGGAAGACATAAAATAGAGATTATTTTTAAAAAATCAATTATCTGGCCCCTGTCAGCAGGATTTTGACAGTGTAGCCCTGGGCAAGTCTCCTTTCTATTGCTTATAGCTTTGTTATGTATAAAAGAATAGGTTGTGTATATTGTACTGTGTTGAAAATGCGTGTCTAAAAAGAGAATGACGGAAGCCCAGAAGACTGATGTAAAGCAAGGTGCGTGCCCCAGGATTACAGAACCGATATGAATTCATTAAAAAGTGCTAATGGTAAGGCAGATGGAGAAAAGTGTTCAAATGGAGCTTCTGAGAAACTCTGAAAACTATTGGTCGCTCTTTTCCATGAACTTACAATGGGGACTGATGCTTAAAATAGGATGCTAAATAATCATAAAAGTGTTCCATATGACTCATTCTTTAAAAGTCTTCTGAATCATGTGAAAGCTTTATGTTAGAAACACACTGAAATGAAAGGCTGCATCAGAAATCCCGTAGGCGGAAAACAGTATGTATATTCGATTAGTATATTCGAATTCAGAGTATTCATAAAACAGATTAATGAATTACTATTTCTGGTAAGATTCTGAAGTCCATGTGCAATGAACAGGTTATCTTTTAGGCCACAGGAGAGGATTTTTGAATAAAGTCTTGAATACACTACAGGATTTTTGCCCCGATTTCCCCACAATTTTACAGTCTAAACAAGTTGACGCTAGTTGAGGAAATTAAGTCAGAGCAAGTCTGCAGATTAAAGCTGAAAGATTTCACAGAAAATCGGGCAGTCTAAAATGGTCATGGATTTTTTAGCTTTAGACATGACAAGACAAAATGACAAAAATGTAGTATGTACCAAGAGGGAATATGTGAGTTTAGATGTAGCCCACGTTATTTTTTAAATGCTAGAATAACATTGATCCTGGGCTTACTTTGCACATTCTATAGAGCAGGGTTAATAAAGTTTACTGAAATTAAGACCAGAAAAAAATCTTACTTAAAATAAATCCACCCATTCATTTTGCATATCAAAAAACTAATGCTTTTATTGAAGTTAGCTGCCAAGGCATTAACTTGATGTGCTAAAATAATTAAAACTAATATATATATATATATATATAAATGCAAAGTTACTAAAATTTTAAAATGATCTTAAAACAGATCATATAATATACTTACAGTAGTAATCGAAAAACACAAACTGTTTGAGCAGAAGTAATAATGTATTAGACACATGGTTGCATCAGATTCATCAATGAATCATTCTTTTGAGTCTGTTATTTTTTAATGATTCAGTTGATCCAGTTCACAGTGCTTGTCTGTATGATTCATTCAAGGAACTGACTAATTGGTGAACAGTAATTATTTCTTCTAATTACTGTATGAATTATTTCTTCTTTTATGAAATCCATGAAAGAAAGTAAATCATTCAGGTTTGGAGCGAGTAACTGAATTTGAATTTTTGGTTGCACTTTTCTTTAATGTGACACTTTCTCTGAGTGACATGTAACGTTATCATTAATTTCTCCGTAGGTTAGTAATTTCCATAAGGGTGGAATGAGAAGAAAGGGGTATTTTGCACTGCAGTTCATATTAAATGCTGTATTGATCTACACCCAGTACGCATGGATATAAGTATGAGGGAGAGAGTTGGAAACTCACAAATGATCCATAATTAACTCCTCTCTGCCTGTCCTCCTCCTCTCTGCAAATGATTCGCACTTGATTTCCTGCTGTGGCTGTAAAATCTGAAGTTACAGTATGGACCGTGTTTGTGAATGCACACACAGAAACACACATTAACATGAGATCGAGACACTCAGAAGATGGTCTGCTCAAAGTGCATATTGTGTTAGTTTGGGAACAGAATTTTTACAGATCTGTATCAGCTCTTTCTGTACTGAATCACTTGAGATATCAGATTGTGGATTTCGACACGCTATTATGTGCAGGGTGTCAACATGAGCTGTTTATTTGTTAGTATAATTTTTCAGTCGCATCAGGATTTTATTAAAGAACGTGCAGCACAAAACCCATCGGGAGGTCCTACCATCACACAATGCCACATGGTAAATAAAGATCTGAAGCTGCGATATCAAAGCCTCCCCTCGCCGCAGTCTGCATTACCATGGGACATCTACATAAATCTGTGCAGAGCTTACTGTGAGGAAACAAGAGAGCCTCATTACATTTCTTTTGTATAGATAGCTATATATTTTTCGCTAGTTCTTTCCTCTGTAGGTGATCCGATTTACCACAATGATCTCAGGGCTGCATGTAATGCAAACAGGGCTCACAATTTCTCCCTCTGTTGAGTTCTTCTTGTGCGCTCATTTACGTTGGGTTTTCATATGCTCTCATAATGTAACAGCTGGCCCAAAGGTTTTCATTTTTTATTGATGTGCTTTAATAACATATTCCCTACTGCACGCAGTAGCATAATTTGTTCCTTTGGTTTGAAGGCATCTATCAGTTCTCTTTGTCCCATATGTGCAATGCTTTCCCTCTTGAGAATGCTAAACCTGTTACTGTTGACTTTAATTCCAGCACCTCAGGCTCTGCAGTTCACTCTTGAACTCTCAAAATGATCATCTCTAGATACAGTGTGAAGAGTGTTGCTGAACGAGTTCGCTGATTCAAATTAAAGGAAAAAAGTCAATAGTTTGCTTTTGTCTTTGAGGTAAAAGTTGCCTTTTAGAGGTAAACGGTGGTACAGCTTTTAGAGCAGAACCACACGCTGAAAACAGCCACAAACCAAATTGAGCTGGTCTTTTAGGCAGGTTTTGGGCATTTGGTCAATATGGGAAAGGTATAAAAATATGCGTTTTTACTTTATACCAGAGGTCATCAAACATGATCCTGGAGGGCAGATGTCCTGCAGAGTTTAGCTCCAACTTGCCACGACACACCTGCCTGGAAGTTTCAAGTATACCTAGTAAGACATTGATTTGAATGTCTGTTGGATTAGGGTTGAGCTAAACTTGGTGACCTCTGCTTTACACCCTAAAAATAGATGCAATAAGTAGACATTTAAGAATAAAAATCACTCAGTCGGTCAATCAATCAATCCTGTCTTATTATGGTGTCATTGCAATTAACATAGTACAACCTGAATTAACATTGCCTGGTACTGCATATTAATTTGACCACATGATTCTATATTGGAAAATGTAGTTTTCTCCAGATATTGGGCATCAAATTTCACTTCTTTATGTATTCATTATGAAACATGAACAAAAAAAATTCAAATATATATTTTATATATATGTGTGTGTGTGTGTGTGTGTGTGTGTGTGTTTTCATTGACTAACATTTACAAATATTAATACATATTGTAGTAAATGCTTTGTTCATTTAATAACTTATGTTAAAAACTAATGTTAACAAATTACCTTTTTAAAATCATATTAGGACAACTGTAAGTTAACAAACAAACACATTAATTTTAATACAGACATGAATATTAAAAATGTGTATTTAGTCACTACATGCATAAATTGTAAGTTTAGTTCTACCTTTTTTCATTAAAATGTTTTTTATCATGATCAGTGTTTTAGCAGTGGTTTTATTAAAGACTTAGTTTTACAATTATACCACAAATAAATAAACCATATAGGCTAATATTTAACATAAAATATATAATATTAATTTTAATGTAGAAGTTAATATTAAGATGGCCATAAAGAACATGTGTATTTTGTCACTGAATGAGCAGCCTTTTTACATTCAAAAATACAAATAAAATGATAATAATAATCTTATTGACCCTTACAGCAGCAAATACCAGCAATTCAGCTTAAACGATTGTAGAAAAAAAGCAAAAGCAAATAAAAAATAGAATTAGGTTAGCACCACGTGTAACAGCCGTAATGTAAAGCATAACAGAGCTTATGATTGTAATATTGTTTAGGGGCACAGTACAGTAATTGGATTCAGTGTGTCGCTGCATTCGTGTCCACTTGGACTTATCCCTGATTCCTGAGAAATTTCAATTAAATAGTCTATAGCACATTCATTGATATGTATAGGGTGTGTACTCTACTCCTGCAGATGGAGTCTGCACATACTAGCCACTTTGTACTTCAGCAAATTTATTATAGGCCTGAAGGGAATGAAAGCATGTCACATTGCACGACCAACCAATTCTTAAACTTCACCTGGCAACAACAGTACACACATTTAGGTGGGCTGTACCTGATGAAACATTTATATCTGATTCTTATCGCTGTGCCGGAATCAGAGCAGAACTCTTTGTGGAGATTATATCAGGATCTCTTCCAACTCCTCCCAATTGGAGCATCCATGATGGCCACTCAGACTGTGTGGAGGCCAAAGCCATCTGTTGCTCAAGTGTTAGTAATTTCCTCACCAGGCCTGTCAGCTGGAGCACTGCCTTGATTGGGCAATTCTGATGCTCATGGTAAACCAGCAGGATGTCACTGCACCTGGGCTCTTTCTGTAGACAATTACCATTTTTAGTCAATTGTGGCACAGAAAGATCACCAAGATGCTTTTGTGGTATAAGTGTCTTCATCATATGAGGAGCACTCATATTACCCACTGTAAAAGTAAGAAATTGAGATGAAGAGTAACATGTTGCAATTTCAGCTGTAAATGATTATTACATTATCATTGTTGATACTGTCATTATGCAGAATGTGAACGATACTGTATCTCTGTTCTCCAGCTGATCGCAAAAGGTGATTGATTTCAGAGTGAAAGTTGTGTGTTGTTGTTGTAAATTACAGCAAATATACTTAAAACAATTTGTTTAAAAATTTATTAAAATAAAATATATATATATATATATATTAAAGCTGCAGTATGTCACTTTTTGAGTTAAAATATAGTAATTATTATTATTTATTTAGTACATAAGAGATTAGTGTAGTATATTTACGACGGAGCTTTAGTGCCACCAAAAAAATAAAAATAAATCTAAAACTACGAGAATAAAGTCGTAATGTTACGAGATTAAAGTCGAAACTACGAGAATAAAGTCGTA
>JAUMHP010000041.1:9873490-9899203 GCA_032361065.1 Enteromius trimaculatus | reverse complement strand
GTTATTTAATTTTATCTTGTACTAAACTTTAGATGATAAATCAATGGTGGATCAATAAAAGCCTACCTGACTTGACTTGACTTCAGAAATCAAATAATCAAGTGTAAGTGCATAGTCATTAGGATTTGAATCAAATATGAAATTATTCTTATTAAAGATACAAAGGTAATATAGTCAATATCAGTAAGAGATTTTCTTTTTGTCTTTTGTTGTGACAGCATAGAAACCAGCAGGTGTATTAGTCTGCTGCCACTTTAAGACCTAATGCACAGATACCTATTTCATAAAATAAGTTTACCAAATAAGCCAGGTTTATTTCAGGTATAGTCTGACTTATTATCAGTTGATTTGGTTCAAAATAAATCAGACTAACTGAAATAGGTCTGGATTATTTGTAAAACAAAATTATGAAACTGGCCCCAGATATCTTTCAACTGTTTATGTTAATGTGAGACTTTACCTATACTTTTTGAGCTTATTTTTCAGCCCAGACCAGGTATTGCACATGTGCAGTTCTAAGAGTATGTTTAGGACACTGATTATTTCTATAGCGATCAGAGTTTCTAATGGCAGCTGCAGTGAAGCTTTACCAGTTAGTGAAAGATAGGCTCTTTTATTTCGCAGACAGGATAGCCATATTGCATGTTGCACTTTCTTCCAATTCTAAAGTTAATTGAGTGCACCATATTTGTATATCTAAAGTTTTTGATGTAACTGTCGTTAGTGCCCTCAGGCTCCACTAGAGATCACCTCCCTTGGACTCATATCCTATCATGGACTCAATATCCCATCATGCACTGCACACCCACACCTGTTCACAATCAGTAATCATCACCATCAGCTGTTGGTCTACACCCACTCACACTCACTATTTATCTGGAACCTTCACTCTTAGACAATTGTGAAGTATTGACTTGCCTAGGCAGTCTACTAAACGTTGTATTCCCATGTTTGTTTTTCCCTGTTTTTGACCTCCATCCGTTCGTTGGCTTCTGTGATTGTTTACTGCCTGCCTCGACCCTTGCTTCAGTACTTCGACTTTGAATCTGTCTTACCTCCACTGTTCCTGTCTGCCTGTTGTCCTGACCCTGCCTGTTGACCTGAATAAAGATTGTTAGCAAATTGATCCAAACGTTCACGCCTCCTTCACTACAGCAACGCCCAGTCATGTTCCTCTTTCAGTTCCACGGGAGCTGTATTTTTGTGACAATTATTTATAAAGTCCCCGGGTGCATTCACAAGTTGCCTGCCAAGTGAACAAACTTGAAAGGGTCCTGAAATGTGCAAATTTGTCCAAAGCCAATAAAAGCAGAGAAGACTTTGAAAATGCCCAAGCTGCTCTTTTTTTCCAAAAAGAAAGCAGTGTTTGGATGATGTAAGGGTAAGTAAATGATGAATGTGTTATCATTTTTGAGGAACTTTCCCTTTTAACAGCCCTGATATTTCTGTTCAGTAACATATAAAAAGATCTCTTGTAATTCACCAGTGTTTGATGTCTTGAGCAGCATGACTGTCTACATCATCAGTATATCACAAAACACACAAAACTTTTTATTTAGTTGTGTGGCTATAGCAAGTACACAAATACAGTGAAACTGCTTCCCTCATCAAATATTTCAAGTTATTTCACCATATCACTTTGATAAATGCCTTTTTTATAGCCTCTTCCACCAAATGGAAAATATAACTTCAATGAAAAGAGTTCTGAAGCTTCATTAAAAGTTTTCTGAAGCAAACGAACAGCCTTTCTAGCCCCTCAGGAAACAGTTAGTCCCAGATCTCTGAACCTATGCACCTTATCATGGGCTGTGACATGCCAATACACTTAAAACTGCCACATGTGCCCATATTTTAACATCATAAAGGAACCTTGTATTCTAGGGATGGTCCAGTGTCATCTGTTACTACATCATTAATTTGTGAAGTCTGTGTTTAAACTTTGTGATTTGCTTTAAACTGTACCTGCAGTAATAAAACTGATACCCATGGGGTTAATTTACTCCGTGGAACTTGGCACAATCATTTTCTAAATGTCAGTATAGCAACTGAATTCACCTTGTGATCTTGAAACAATTAAATGTAGCTATATTCTACATATCTTTAATTATCTCACTTTGTATGCTGTGTTTTTAAACATATATTCCAAAGCAATAGAGTATATGAAAATGTTTTCAATTATGGGATACAAGGTATAAAAGGCCCAAATGTATCTATGTACAACAAATTTGCTTGATATATGAATACATTTAAATTCTAAATGTAAGATGTAATCATAGTTAATTACTTTGATATATATAATTATTTTTGATTCATACGTGATATATTTTAAACCAGTGTTATTCAATGACTCTGTCATGAGCCTTTAACAGCCTTTAAGGAGGAAACTGCATTGCTTCATGTGACTGTTTGCCTGTATTTTCCATTACTGTACATGCTCAGGTTATGGGACGCAAATGGACAAAAGACAAAAGAGATTCTGTCTCCTTCTGAAAGAGATTCTGCCTCCTTCTGACTACCTTTCACTTTTTATGAGCCCATATTTTGTCTTTTATTCTTTTCTTTCTTTTTTGTGCTAATCATTACTTCCTCATCCATTTTTTTTAAGAAGCACTTCTTTCCTTGCCCTCTTGGAGAAATTACATCCCTTGGAGAAAACTCACAAATCTGGCATGATATGCTATCTCGCTTGAAAGAAACAACCCTCAGTAGACCCTGGTTGAGCATATTTAATTTTTTTATTTTTATTTATTTATTTTTTTTGGTGGGTGCTATCAAGTTTACACTCAAGCTGTTAGTAAAGCAGGATCCCTGCTGGAGCCATAGCACGGCAGTTTGCACACACACACACACAAAGGATCTCATATATACCACAGTCCTTCTGCAAGATATCAAGATATTAAAAATTGCTAGAAGTTAGTTTTGATGTGACAGTGTTGCTACATTTGTTACATTATGTAACAAAAGGAGGCCGGGACTCAGGCAAGCGTAATGGATCCAATTGTGAGCTTTATTAAAACACTGGGTGGTCAAACAAACAAGGTCCAAACACCAGCAAACAGATGTATCCAAAGACGTGACAGAATCGTAAACCACTATCCAAGCAATGGTCAGGGCAGGCAGCAAAATGTTAGTAAAAGTTTTGCAAATGACTTTGTTTTGATAGGATCGCTGAACGAGTAATCACACACGGCTGGCAACCCGTTTACCTAATCATCCCTTGTTTATTCGCGCCCAATCAAATCCAATCAAATCAAATCTCCCCTTCACTATAAATTCTCCCAGCTTTCATTTCCCTGCATCTCGCTTTTGTGCATTCTTCGGAATTGCACGACCGAAGACATATCCTCACCTTACTACCTCCACGAAGACCAGATTCCCCAGCCTGCCTTTCAACTTCCTGCTACCGGTCAAGCTCAACCCTTAGCCCGTCTGAGCTTCAACGCCAGCCCGCGGCTTTCTATTTGAGGCCTTGTCCACGCGCTCTTATATCTCATTCACCCGCTATCCACCAAAGCAATCTAAGCGAAAAAAATTCTCATTACTTACCACTCGCCGGCCATCCGCCTTTTTTTCCAGTCCCAGAAGCAACAAAAGCCCGGCAGCGTTGCAGCATCTCAAACAAAAGGAGCGCTGAATCGGCCGGCGCCGCCTGATGACGTCATACACAAGCTGACGCCATACGCAAGCCACGTACCCATGTTGTCAACACAACATTTCCTCTCACTTCTCCTCAGTCTTGTAACGTATTTTATGCACACATTTTTAAGTTCATTGATTCATTTAGGCTTTGTTTATTTAACTAACTGTTCCTGTTTTATTTACTGACTAGAACTGTTTAACTAGTCCCCACCTCCCCTTCTCCACCGTTTCCTTTAAAATTCATGCCTTTCCGGGGGGGCAGACAGTGAACGAGCCGAACACCGAGCACTTGTCCACGCTAGGGTTCCATCCACTGGGGTTCGGAGTTCGCCGTTCTCCCGCTGTTCTCTCTTTATTACAAAACAAAATTGTAATGTAGTTTCTAGTGTGGTTCGGGTTAAATTAATCGCTGTGGTACGTCTGGTCAAAACGTAACGGAGACGTCTTTCTTCATAGGAGATTTATTGCATCAGCTTATGCACACATGTGGGTATTCGTGTGCTTCTACAAATAAGTAGAAACAATGGTATCAACAAAGGTACTTAACATGTATCATAACATGAATACTGTGATCCGGAAGACTCGGACTCAGACATGTTGAGATTCATATGCAGCTTTAATAAACAGATCGTGGTCGTACAGGCAAGGTTCAAACACAAAGAGCAGATATGTAGGAGACTAGACAAGAGACAGAGTTCAAAACAGGCAAAGGGTCGAGGTAACAAGCAATAGTTCATACAAACGAGGTCCGGGCAGAAGGTCAGGGTCACAGGCAGAGAATCGATAATCCAAGAGCAGTCCAAAGTCAAAACACAAGCAATCCAAAGAGTAATCCAAAAACGCTCAGAGTGTTAGCCGTAGCAAAACAAAACTTCGCGACTTCCTTTGGAGGCCCTGTCTATATATAGCCCGTGAAACCGCCAACACCTGGCGCGGAAGTGACACAGTGTTTCATGGAAATGGGTCCGGGTAGAAACTAGTACTCTGGCGATGGTTCCCGCAGATGACAGTCGGAGAGAGCCACAGAGGTGTTTGTGACAAATACAATGAACAATAGCAAAGTTAAATATATTAATAGTTAGAAAGACAATAAACATATGCAGAAGTAATAGTATTCACTTTCAACACCTTATTCTTAAGTTACTCAACTTTGGTCAGACCGGGAATCGAACTCGCGGTCGTATGCACTATATGACGTTGCACTGGCTAGCCCGTGCATAATAGCGTGACTAAGCGTTGCTTAGCGCATGCAACAGTGTTGACAAATAGTACAGAAAACAGTTGAAATACACTTAATTAGGGATGAGTATCTTAGAAGCAATAAACAAGAACCATATAACAATTATAACCATGTGATTAAGTAGTAACATATGAGTATGCGCATTCTGTTCGGCCGTACGGCCTTATCAAATTAATAACTAAACAAACGTAGAATATGTAGAGCCCTTTGTCACAAAAATAGAAGACAGTCCAAGGTTAAAATACAAGAGGGCAATTCAAAGTAACAAATAAAAACAAGACAATGAAAACAAAGCAAGACTATGGCAATAGTAAACTAGGGTGACCATAAGTGCCATTTTCCCCGGACGCGTTCTTGCCAGGATTTCTATATTGTTTTGATTTGTACATCAAGAGGGTTTTGGAAACATAAGGAAGTGATGTCATACCGATCGGTCTGTACACGCAAACCAAGCCAAAAACTATATCCTTATAGAAATCCTGGCCAGGACACGCCCAGGGAACATGGCATGTATGGTTACCCTAGATAAACAGGACAAAACAATGAACATGAACTAGAGTCCACAACAGCAAAACAATACTTTGTTACTTCCTGTTTGACAGACTCTGTTTAAGTAGTCGTCAAACAGGAAATCACCAGCAATGAAGCATAGGGAGCTGAGACAGTCCGTGTAGTGGTGAGATCTCCCTCTACTGGCTTGGCGTTACACATTGATAGCATAAAAACAAAACAAATAATATTAATATAGTTGTATTTTCAGAGGAAACTATTTGCTATCTGTGCTTTCTGGTAATATTTTAAATATGTAATTGTTTACATAATATTTCTTTTTTTTTCTTCTTTTTTTTTTGCCTCTGTCCACTCGTTCAGATAAACCTTTTTAACTAATCTTAATTTCAAAAAATATATAGCTTAAATTACTGGCATGAAGGGTATCTGGGATCAAGTTATATTATATATATATATATTACATAAGAGATGTGCATTGAGGATTTGTTTAATGTGGTTAGACAGTTAGCTATTCTGGCTATTTGTTCAACCAATCTGAGACATTTCTGGACCTGGATGAACTTTTCATATGGGCTCTAGGTGACCAAAAGTGGCTGAAGAGTCTCATAGAAAAACACAAAGTCTTCCACGGGTAGTGTTTGAAGTGAAGGTTTTGACAAGTGTCCAGTCTCGCTTTGGCCTTGTCCCACTTGCAGATCTTTTGCACTGTAAGATGAATTGGTTTAGAGGACAAGCCTGTCAACAAGAGAAGGTCAGAGAGAGCAAAACAGGATCTTGGATGGTTATGTGTGACTGCTCATTAAGTCTAAACCAGCCTTTAGAGTTCTGCTTAGGAGAGAAACGTCGACCACAGAAACTGACCAGACTGACTGCACAAGGACAAGCACAACTCTTGTTTCAACAACAGTGGGAGCAAAATAATGAATGTCACTTTCTGCTGGACTGCTGTTGTGCTGTTTAGTGTGGTGGGCATGTAATTGTGTGGAAGAGATTTCCAAAATCAACATTTGAGCATGGAAGGAACTGGACTTGTATGAATGCATGTATAACTGTGTAGTGTGTTCATATGAATACTTCAGAAGTACCAAAAGAAGCTGTGGGAAGACATGCATTTAAAAACTGTATTATTTTCAACCTTGGAGGAAAATCTTACGAACCATGAAACCTTTTTTAGTGTCTCCCCAGAACGTCTATGAAATAATGCCTTTCTGTTGCAGTAATGTCAATGTCCAAACAGTGTGCCAGGCGTTCTGCCCAAAGAAAATCAAAACCTATCAGCTTGAAGTAACCATCAGAGTTTCCTTTTGTCCTCTTTTGAGCTATTATCTTTTGCAAGAAAGAGTTTTGCCCAGATGATTTCTGCATTTTAACGACAACTAAGTGGTATACAATAGGTTTTACAATAAATAACTATTTTTAACTTTGCAACGTGGCACAAGTGTGAGGCTTTGAGAAACTTAATTTGGTAAAAAATGATTTGTAAAGTAACTGGACTGAAAAAATATAATTAATTATTCACCTTCATGACATCCCAAACCTTGGTGTGTCAAATCGTGCGTGATTTCACCAAGTACAAGATGTTCCTGGATTAACATCCTTGTTGATCCTGGGACAACATTCCAATTAACCAATCAGATTTCAAGGATAGGTTTTCTGAAAATATCAGTTTTCTTAGGTGCTTCTGCACCCTTGTAAATCAGTTATCTTACATTTTGGGATTTGGTTTAGGAGTAGGGATTGGGACAAGTTTATATTTTTGGACAGTAATGTTGATCCAGGATCATGTCTTACTTGGCAAAATCCTGGCAACCTGAATCGGTGTCAGTCATTGTCACGCTGTTATGTGTTCTCTGTGTTTATGTTTTGATCATGTCCCACATGCTTTCTGTGTGTTTTCATTCTGTTCCCTCATGTGTTCTGATAATTTAGAATCCCGCCTCCCTCATCAGTGTTTATCTGTCAGCAGTGTCTTTCCAGGTCATGTTCTAATCATGTTTTGTATTTAAACCGTGCTTTGTGTCCTGTTCTGTGTCCTTCGTTGAAGTTGTGTAAGTCTGCATTGTCTTTGTGTATTCTCATGCCTGTTCCTGTGTATCCCCTGTGTTTGCAGTATTAAATGTTCATGTAGCATTCAAGTTCATGTATCCAAGTTTCCTTGAGTTCGATGAGAAGCAAGACACTACATTTGAGATTAAATCGTTACAGTCATCTATCATTTCCTCTGATTTTAGGCATTACTCATGGGTAAGATTAGGTTTAGGTGTAGTGATATAGTCAAGACTATATTTTTGCATTAAAATGTTCTTCTAGGGACACATCGAACTTGGCAAAATCAAGACCTGCTGTCCCAGTGACCGCTTTAGATTTTTTTGTTTTGTTTTTGTTTTTTTAATTGGAAAACGTATATGTAAATGTTATTGAATGTTAAAGTCTTCTCTATTGACCAATAACCAATGTAGTACTGACATATCATGCATTGCTAATTGCCATACAGTCAAGCAATTAATGTAATTAACATGTTTATATGCTAACAGCCCTAGTTTATTGGTAGTCTGAGTATTTCACAGTGCAGAGTGTATTCAGTGACCTTGTAGTTCCTCGATGAGAAACAAAAACCACACAGAGTCTCTGTGAAAACAGCTCAAAGGTACTTCCAAATCTGAGGCATGTGACAGTTCTATTGCATCAATGTTTTCTATGTTTAGACTTCATTCCCGTTCAGGCTGTAATTAGTATAGACGTCCTCGTAATTAGAAAAGCACTGAGTTATTGCATCAAGCCCATTAGCAATGATGAGTTTATTGCTGTACTGGTGACTTTTGAGATTCGCAGTGGTATTTTTAATGAACTGTAATAATCTAAAAAGGTTTTTTTGTGTAAAGCTTCATGATTCTTGAAAGGAAATGTACATTTTATCACTACAAAAAAGCTTTTGTATGTAATTAGCTGTAATACCAAAATCCCTGTTTTTTTTTTTTCTGCAGAGTTTTTAGTCCTTCAAAACTACTATATATACTTTAATCAAGGGAGAGCGGTTGGGTTCGGTTCTATCTCTGTGATAATATCTGCCTGCAGTTTTCCAGCAGTGTGGGTGGACTTACCTTGTTGCTATTGCTATGTCTCTCTGTAGAGCTTTGCTGTGCACACAGGCAGATTGTAATGGCAAGTGCCTCTGTCTCTTTCCTCTCTCCAGTGTAATGAGAGCTTAATTAAGTCTGCCAGCTGCAAAAAAGTCAATTAACATATTGTGTCTGAATGACTTATTAGATTTTTTCAGTGTCTCTTGGGTGAGCAGGTAGGTTGAATACAGTCACATACATTTGTGAGGCGGCTTGAAGGCTCAATTAAATTAAACTGCCTTTGATAGCATGCAGTCTCTCTCGCTTACAACAGTGATGAGTAATGAAGTCAATAAGACCTCTTGATTCGCAGCTGTAGTGAAGTCTATGAAATCCTATTTAGCTGTTGGATACTAATATGTGTGTGTGTGTGTGTGTTTTGGAGAGATGCTGCATGGAGTTAGGGTTCGCTTTTGTTTTTGGTTCTCTAAAGGCATTTCTTTTGGTAGTAACTTACAGTGATTCAGCTGGAGGACTTGGATAGAGCTAGAGCTGGAAAGAGCCTCTGTTCTGTTCAGTTGCATCAGACAAAATGTATTTCATGCATGGTTAGAGAGTTTTAATTCTTTGCAAATTGAGTGGTTGGTGGGTTGCCAGGGTTGGACAAGCTGATGAAGCGGTCCAGGGTTCCCTGTAAGCAAAACTGATGCTAAGATTTACTCATGCATATTGGTAAAATGAATCGTGCAGTAAAAAAACAAACAACAACAAAAAGATTCAAAATTGTGTTGCACAGTATAGGTCAAATATTTCAATTTGTGACCTTGATCATGTGAGCTGCTTTGTAAAATGTGTTTGCTCAAATAATGCTGGAGAACACAAACTGTTTTTTTTTTTTTAGTACGACTCAAGTGCTGCTGCCATTCAATTGAAACAAAATGAAATATTCTGAAATGAAGCTATAAATATTCTGAAACCCATGCTAACTGCATAAACTTGAAGCACGTTTTAAGGTTATTTGTAAACAGCAAATATAATACAAAATAAAGGCATCTGCACTAATGCATTCAGACTTCTGTCTCTCTGTGTATACTCACAATATTCCAGAGATTGATTTGATTTCCCAACAGGAAAGTTTGTCAGTTATTACCACTAGGGGACACTGTTGTGCAGGATGACTTGCTCATTGTTTTATCAACCCCACCCCCTTCAAAGGTAACAGTTCCTGCCTTTAATGGCAGATCTTGCCAGAACTAGCCAGCCCATAATAGAACCACATATTTATGGCTGACTAGAAATATGTCTCACATGATGAGTACAGTCATGCATAAGCACAGCTTTAAGACAGTTCACCAGCTCAGGGTGAGTGATTCACCGCACTTGGTCAGTTCCAAAGAACAGAAAGCAAAAATAGATTCATTTATTTATATTTAAAATATGCTCTCATTTATTTATTGCTTTTTGTTTTTACATTTTTTCTTCTTTTCGAAATTGTATATATATTTATTACAGTATAATTTATGTACTTTATTTATTTTTTGACAATGTTTATCTTGTAAAGGGTTTCTAGTTATGCTGCTTTAGGCATTTAGACTACTATTAAGCCATTAGCTGCAAAAAGTACTAAATTAATTACTATTAATCATTTTATGATTTTTAACTGTAAATAAGATTACTTGTTCACAAAATAAAATAAAATAAAACAAATAAATAAATAAAAAACATGTAAATGTATTTAAGTGTAGAACTGCATGGAATGTTACTGTTACTATCACTAAATATTTTAGTATAGTATATTACCCAGTTGTCCAGTACTGTAGAGTGAAGTATATTTAATTTATAATATTTATATTTGTCTACAGTGTACCCATAACCAAAATTAAATAATCTGTGAAATGAATCTGTTTCTGATGTGAGAAGATTGGCAGATGGGATTACAAAATATATACAATAACTGCACAAATTGCTGTTGGACATATTCAGTTGTATGCATTTCATGGCATTATATTAAGAGCATTTTCAAAGGATTGCAAGACAAATTAATGCATGAATGAGTAAAAAAAACAGAGGAAGTTCCTCTAAGACAGTGATGTATGTTGATTTATTGCTCTGTTGATATGTGTGTACATTGCAGTTCATCATTTCAGGACGAAAAAGGAATCTCTTCTATCATATCTCTGTTCACACAGCATGAACTTTACTTCTTCTCCGGAGCTGTGCTAAGTGTTGTGGCAGGGGTGGTGACAGACACAGGTGGCAGTGTGAGTGTGTTAAATGAGTGTGAGGTTGAGTTCCTCTCCTGTGGTGCTGATGGTAGGTTGTTAGCGTGATGACCAGCAAGCAGCCCATTGGGGGGCTTTGGTTCCTCAATGTGTCACACACACATTGTCATGGAGACAGTGCTTTTCACAGCGTTCTGCTCAGGTGGAAGATGAGCCAGCGCGTGCGTTAGCATGGAAATGCGTGAATTGTTGTATTTCCCCGGTTATATATTAGGTTAAGCACATAAATTGCATTTTTTATAGAATATTTAACGTTTTCCTCTAGGTCAGAGCATGTAACCTTTTCCTAATATCCCAACAGCTGCAATAATTCATATGCTAGCTTCTCGCTGGCTCTTATTTTATGTTAATAACATCGGCGATGACTGAGGTTTTTTCTTTTTTTTTTCTTCCAGAGCGAAAGCTCAACGTGGGTGTGCTTTCTTCTTCTCCACTCAGACGAGATCACTGTGAGGATTCGGTAGACATTTCCCAGATGGCGAACGCTGCTATGACCTTTCACCCCAGGCTCCTCAGACATGAAGCGGCCATTTGTTGGCGCCGTGGATCGAGGGCATCTCTGAACTTTCCCACCACCCAAATCTGATTTCTGATGAAAGGTTTAGCTAACACATTGGCCGCATTGTTTATCAATATATGCCTTTTCTGAACCCACTCATGTTGGAATAATGTGAACGGCTATGTTCATGTCGTCTTACAAAACGTCTTTATAATATATCAGAGATTTCACAGTACAGTGCGTCTCTTCTTCCTTATTTCCTTCTCTCAGTGGCTCGCTTATCGCACTGTCTAGTCGCATTCATTTCCATGGCAATAAGGCAACGGCAAGGTGACAGGAAGCAGGCATGTTCCGTAGAGCCCCTGAGCAGGAAGTGTCAAAATCCCTGCATTGTGAAAGACAGCAGGGGAAGTGCTGGGCGCTGACTATCTGCTACACCAGGCCAGGTGTGACCCCTATATCTGTCAGTGACTACCTTTTTTAAAAACTCCCAGCCAACTCTCCATGGGCAATGACACAGCCAACTGTTTCTCTAGGGATGATTAGACATATGCCGTCCTGTTCTGCAATGAATGGATCCGTGGCATTGCTTTTGAACTCTTTTTTTTGTGACTCATTCGAATTAAGTCTGTTTCGTATGACACATTTGTGATGGCGCATTTGTTGTAGCAGCTCACGGAGCTGGGTATCGCTGATTGATTTGAATATGAAAAAGAAAAGGAAATGTGCTCTGTGAATTCAGTGCGCTTAGAAGAATGGAAGGAGAAATCCGAATGAGTCAGAGAACAGAAGGCTCTGGCAACATAGACAACACAGTGGTATTTAATCATGTAAATTACAATGAAAGTGAGCCAACATGTATCTGTATGTTTCTGGTCCCATGATGAATTATCCCTTGTGATTCCTGTGTCTGAAAAAAAAAAAAAAAAATCATCAAGTACAGTAGACAGTGTTGTCATTAGTAGATCGGTACTGTGCTGATCATAATGATGTAGCACTGATGAGTCACAGAATATATATATATATAAAAATTTGATCTTGTAAATAATCTTCAAAAATAAGCAAATATTTGTTATTATTGTAGCTTTGTTTTTATACATTAAATATAAACATGATATGACTCAATAATGTGATTTTAGATACACTTTTGGATACATTTTATATCCTTTCTATGATCTGCTAAACAAACAAACTAAATAAATATATTTAAAAATATTTCTCTAATATTTATTTTTCGATAAATACATTTTCTCAGCTTTGCCTTTAATAATAAAAGGTGATGTTTAAAACTAAATGTGTATTTTATTATTTAATGTAAATGGCTACAAATATTTTTTTGTGTATATTTTGGATGTATTTTAAATTTGTAAAAATTGTATAATATATTAAAAGGGTCATCAACTAAGAAAACGTCTAAGGTTACGTAGGTAACCCACGCTCCCTGAAGGAGGAAATGGAAACGTTACATATGGGAACTCACATGAGAGACCAATCATCTTCGAATCTTGAGAAAATGCCAATGAATATTGGAGTGCAATAATTACAGCCAGGTGCACCTTCTTACAGCTTGAGTATAAGAGGGCACGGCTGGAATGCACATGCAGGTTTTCGCTGAGGAGCCGAGTAGGCGTCAGCGCGACCCAGGGTCGTGGCAAGGGGATGTAATGTCTCTGTTCCCTTAGGCCGCGTTACGTGGAGACACCGGTGCCGACAGGCAGGCAAACGTGTCAACAGGAGAGTCTGCACGTAACCTTCCCAACGCCCTGGAGGCCAATTAGAAGCCCCGTCGGGATGCCAACTTCTACATTTCCACTATTTTGAAGTTGAAGCATGGGTTGGGGGGCGGAGACATGAAAAGAGTTCTTACATGGAATTTCAAGGAATGCACTATATCGATAAGATATGGATATAAGTGAAGGGAAACACAGCCTTCTGGCTGGCTGTGGAACAAATTGTAAATAGCCACAACCCACCGGTGAGGGAAGTCCAGCAGGAGCACAGTCGGGACTGACTTCGCTCTGAGTCTGACTGCGGGGCAGGAGGAAGGGGTACGCCTTGGGATCGGGGAACCAGTAAAAGGGCAAGCAGCAAGCCGACACCGCCGGTCCTCCCGCTACCTGCTTGTCTGATTTAAGACACGGGAAGACACAGCCTCTTCGCGGATGTCATAAAACCTGGCGAAGCTTGGCCCAGCCTGCAGCTCTACAGATATCTGCTAGAGAGGTACCGTGTGCCAACGCTGAGGTGGAGGCAACACTCCTTGGGGAGTGGGCTCTCAGACCTAGGGGGCACGGCTCTCCCTGGTATAGATATGACAGGGAGATGGCTTCCACCACCCAATGGGCCAGCCTCTGTTTGGAGACAGCATTCCCTTACTGCTGACCTCCAAAGCAGACAAAGAACTGTAGAGAGTGCCTGAAGCTCAGAGTGCAGTCAACGTAGAGGCGCAGTGCGCGTACTGGACACAACAACTCTAAGACCGGGTCTGCCTCCTCCTGGGGATGAAGTAGGGACTGAAACCTTGACCTCATCTCGGCTGGAGAGACAGGCTCGATTGCGTCCTCCGCCACTAGGACTACAACCTCCGCACGGAGGACAGCGTCCCCCGAGGAGCAATCATCAGTGTCAGGGGCACTTCTTGGAGCTTCGGGTATTCCCGGCCAGGCCCTGAGGAAGCAGACGAGGTCTTATGCACCTCGGACAGGAGCCGTGGCGCAGCGCGCTCGACCTGGGGGATCAACACGTACCCCCTGGCTGCACCCCCATTGAGGGTGGGGAGGGGAGAGGAGCTGGGGCCAGGCATGATGAGTACGGGGCTCGCCATGACCTGGTAAGCTCCTCGTGCACCTCAGGGAAGAAAGGCACGCGGTCCCGGGACTCAGATACCAGTAATCTAGCTGAGACGGATTGCACGCGGCACCTCCAACCCAATCACCTCGGCGGCTCGGAGGAGCATAGTCTAGAGCTTGGCATCCGCCTGGGGTGGAGCAGAGACTGCGGAGGGCCTCTACCCCACAACGATGAGCGCTTCGGCGCCTGACTCTCCCTCTGATGCAGCAGAAGACATCTCAACCTCCTCGAGTGCACCACAGGAAACGCTGGGCCCGGTGGCATTTGGGGAGCGTAATCCTCGGGAAACAACACGTGGAACTACAGATTGCGGCAGAAATCTGCAGGGCTTTTACACCCAACAGAACATTCTGTACAGCCACCACGCGATCCTCCGGGGGCCCTCAAGATTTGAATCCTCAAGATTCAAAGACGATTGGTCTCTCATGCGAGATCCCATATGTAACGTCGGAGTGAACTCGACTGAAGGGGAACCATAAATTCCCTTGATCTTTTGGTATAGGAGTTCACTGTGCATTGTGTAGACCCATGTATGTAGATAGAGGATTGATGTATTCCCTTCAAAATAAAAGTAATGTTAATCCTTTGCATCTTTAGTGGCTCAGATGTTGGTAAATGTAATGATGTAAAAGATGACTTCTGTGTTTTTCCAATAACATGTTCGTCCAAAAACAAAACGCCTCAATTGCTTATGTGACGTTCTTTTCTTCCCCTGTTATCTTTTAAGTATTATTTACTTTCTACTATTAATTTACACAATTGTTAAGTTTGTCATGTTTATAAAGTTGTGATTTCAGGATGCGTTTGTCTCTGCTTAATATGACTTAACGTGTATCAAGGGTGTGTGTGGAAATGGAAATTAATGGAAATTGTCACAACATGATTATTTTAAGTAAATGTATTCAGTGAACTTAAACATGAAGTAGATGAATTTAACTTTAAAAATGCCATGAAAACTGTTAACCTAATATCTATGAATGGCTCTCTTCTTTTAGTGTATAAATGAATTATGAACTATAATGAATATGTCGCATGAAATAATTATAATGGCCATTGTATTGAATTCAGCCAATTTGCAACAATGAGCAAATCAATGCAGCTGTCCTCATTAGTTCCTCTGTTTGCAAAGACCTCCTGAGTTATCATCTAAACATCCTGGCAGGGTAATTGCCTGATAGATCTATAAATCAAAATATTCCAGAGGAGCACGTCGGGCAGAACAGTGCAGCATTTAACAAGCCTGTAGATGTGCAGACAATACTTACCACCTCAAGTCTGGATTGTTGATGTCAAAAGAGACCATGTTTGTTTAGAAGACGGATTGTCTCGATTATTGTTAGGGGTCTTAGGAGAGCCCCAAAGCTTTCTGGATCCAGAAGGCATAGAGACTGTGCAGATCTCCAGTTTCAGATTCTTATTAATGTGTCTGTTCTTTTCCATTGGGCTTCACTGAGACAAAACATCAGATAAGAGCTCAAAACATGCACATTTCCTGTTTGAAATCTATCGGCCAGACTATGGTCAGACTCCAGGGGAAACTTTGCAATTATAAATCATTTGTGATTTTCTTGTATGTCGAACTTCTGCGTCTGATTCTTTGCAATTTGCATCCATAAAGAAAGTGGTTAGTCTTATGAGTGGTGTGACCTGCATTTTTCAACAAAACAATAATTAGATAATTGCATTATATAACTGATATAAAATATTGGACTGTAAGCAATGAATTTAAGAATGAATAAATGTTAGAAAAAGGTACAATTATAATAGTTTTTTATTTATTTATTTTTTATTTAGAAAAGCTTTACACATACATAATATTGAATAGTGCTTCTGAGAAATATATTTTAAATTAAATAAACTCCCATGTACTGAATCATATCAACTTAAGTTAATCCACGCAAAAATTCTGTCATGAATTACTCATCCTCATGTCATTCCAAACCCAGAAGACATCCATTCATCTTTGGAACACAAATCAGAGAACTATATGACCTTCCATAGATAGCAATAAAAGACATCAGTGGCTCAACTTCAGTTTTGCTGCACTAAGAGAATACCTTTTTTTTGGTGTGTGTGCAAAGAAAACAAAAATAACAATTTACCCAATTCTTCTCCCCTGACTTATGTATTTCACCATGTATCACAATGCATGCACTTTCTACTAGGCATAAACAATTGCAGATTGCGTACATGCACTTCCCCAAATGCAAACAAGGCTTATTACGGCAAATACATTAAAGCATACGTATGCATTGCGTTGTGATTTATATTGAGTACATGAACACATGAAAATAAATCCATAGAACTGTTCTGACTAAGAATTTACCATTGCACTGTTGCTTTTGAGAAACAACAAAAAAAAAAAACAAAGACATTATAAACAAACAGAAAATGAAAGGTTTTCACAACAGCTAATCAAAATAAAAGTATTTCTGAAGTCTTCTATTTTGAAGAAGCTCTGACAAAAATATATTGCTTGATTGAAAATGTTAAACGCAACACAGTATTTCTGAAAATAAACAAATTATTGCATTAAATATTAGTTTAAAAATCTGAATTAAAAAAAAAAAAAAAAAAGTTTCCTATCACCAAATTATTTCAGTTCAAGAGTTCACGCTTTCCTCGTAATAGAATAGCTGGTTTGGCGTGCTGTCAGGGGAGCGAGCCCGGGAGAACGGCGACCCCGGACCCTTGTGGTATGGGCAGGGTTCGAAGTTCGGCTCAGTCCCGTACTGCCCCCCAAAAAGCTTTGAGGACAGCAGCCAAACCAGCAGCGCCCAAAAGAAGGCATTGAGAGAGGATGCGGGACAAAGGTGAATAGTAGGAAAAAAAGAGTGATGGTAATGGAAGATGACGAGAATTAACTTTATTTTTCAAATGCAGAGACAGTCTCTGTAGTCCAGATGACGATAATAACTAGAAATTAGGTGTCCCCAACTAAGCAAGCCAGAGGCGACAGTGACAAGGAACCAAAACCCCATCCATGAGAGAATGGGGAAAAAAAAAACCTTGGGAGAACCAGGCTTAGTTGGGTCCATTTCTCCTCTGGCCGGACGCCCAGCACCTAATTTCCAGTTCAATTTTAAACACGCGATGAATTGTGTGAAGACTTACGGTGTGCGTGGGACAGGGTGGACTGGGGAGCTGGATCGTCCGGCGACCTGCTGGTAGAGACAGAAACGTGGGTTGGAAAAGCAAGCAGGCAAAACGATGTAAACTAAATGTGGGGAACAATGGGATAGAAGAGAAAGGCCCTTGGGAGGTAAGGGAATGGGGATGCCTCTAACGGAGGCGGGGGTGGGAACGGGAGTGCCTCTAACGGAGGCGGGGGTGGGAACGGGAGTGCCTCTAAGAGGTGGGGGTTAGTTGTAATTAGTTAAACAGTTCCGGACAGTAAAAATTATACATGTACTGACAAATTGAACGGTTGGTTAAATAAATCGATGCCTAAATAAAACAATGAACCAAAAAAAGGGGTGAATGGGTTGTCAAATACGTTACGTAACCGTGGGGAAGTGAAAGGAAATGCTGTGCTGGCGTCGTGGATACGCGACTTGCGTATGACGTCATCTGGGGGCGCCGGCCAGTTCCGCGCTGCTTTGTTGTTAGCGATTGGGGAAGTTACAACGCTGGGCTTTTGATTCTGCGTCCAGGCGGAGGAGAATGGAGGAGGAAGCCGGCATGTGGTGAGTAGCGTGGATTTCTTTTCTGTGGGTTTACTTTGGCGGATGGAGAGTGAAACGAGATCTGAGGGCGCGCGAGCCGCGGACTCCCGTGGGAATTCAGGCTGACTGGCTGAAGGCTGGCTGGGGCTAGGAGAGTGGCTAAATCCTCTTTGATCGAGCTCGGACGAGCAATCCGCTTTTTAGGCAGCTTGTCTGGCAGCGAGATCGTGTACGAAAGCCATGCTTGAAGCGAGATGAGGATGGAATGAAACCTGGGGTTTATATAGTGAAAAGGAAATGAGGTGATTGGAAGTTGGTAAGGGGGACTGATTAGCTGATGAGCCGCTGGCTGTGTGGGATTAACTCGTATCGCGTTCCTCTCGAAATGCGTTATTTGCAAAACGTTCACTTATTTCACAGGTCTTTATAGCTTGCAACCGCAAAAGTACCAAATAAAGACACTGGCCAAGCAAACACATATGAACAACAGTAGGAAAAAGACAGTTTCTATATTTCCCAACATTCAACTTTTTATTATCTATGCAAAACATTTCTATCTCATTATGTATGAACATACATATAGCACAGTAGTGTAATTAGATTTGCAGTAATATAATTTGCAATTGCTAAAAAAACTGAATGTCATTGTGCGTAGATACTGTAGTCACGTCACTGTTGATGAAGCAAATAAACTTACAGTTTAGCTATTAGTAAAGACACTGAGAACCTCAGGTTATTCACACATGCATAACTCCATTAGTGTGCACATCAACATTTTAGGCCTCTGTTATTTTTGTTTGTTTGTTTTGGAATTAGCAACAGAAGCTTGAGATTGAAACGAGCCCTACACACAGGAAGAAACTGACGAATGTTTAGAAATAAAACATCTGAACAATGTCTTA
The DNA here is from genome assembly GCA_032361065.1 of Enteromius trimaculatus. NCBI lineage: Eukaryota > Metazoa > Chordata > Actinopteri > Cypriniformes > Cyprinidae > Enteromius > Enteromius trimaculatus. The sequence goes on along the minus strand of JAUMHP010000041.1, from coordinate 9,880,557 downwards.
CGGGGTTGTAAAGAGAATAAATGACTCCTTTGAATTATTGAAAAATAATGCACACTCCTCTTTATGTTGTGGCTGCATTTCCACTTCAGATGTGTATTATTTTTCAATAATTCAGTGGCCCATTTATTCCTACTTATACAATAACAGTGGTCAGGTGTAAGTCCAAGATGCCATAATGCCTAGCAAAAAAACTTACTGAGCGACCTCTGACTTCTAAAACAATGGCTACACCATTTAAATGTATGAGTTTGTAAAGGACACTAAACTGACAGCAATAGCAGTTGCTAGAGAAAATTGCCAGCTTTCACTCAGGGATTCAATGAATATATTTTAAATAAATGCAGCTCTAAAACAAAACGAAAAACAAGCAGAAGTTCTAAAAGCCCAGTGATAAATATTTATTACCATACTGAGGCTTAGGTATGTTTGTGTGACTGTTGACCTATAAAAGTGTGCCGTCTACTAAGCGCGCATTCATCCTGCCTTTTCATCCCATTTATTTCACATCCTTGCATTATCTGCGACAGCTACATAAGCAGACCACAGGGAATTCTCACATTTTTTTCAGATTTGACAATACTATTGTCTTAAATCAACTAAAGCCAATGCAGATGGCACTGACAATCAGACATGACCATGAATTTCTGTAGCTTATTATTATGTGAAAACAAATGCATTACAACAAAAGATCATTACGTTTTGATTAAAGTGGGAACGGATACTCGTGTAGGGTCTTCTGTCTCTGATAGAGGTTGTGGTTCATTTTTGCCACAACACTACGCACAATGTCAGGAGATCTGTTTTTTTTTTTTTTTTTTAATTCAGAAGTCATTTTTTTGGGATTATAATTATTCATATTTAAATTTTAAACAACTAAGAGCTCCAGTGTTATACATAAACAAAAACCTAAACAAACAAGCAAACAAATCTAATGGGATTAAATGGAAATATTGTAACAGACCTCCTTAACAATGTTTTTCCATCACTCTAGTCATTATGGGATACACTGCACTGTGTCACCACACCAAATAAAGTATGCATGCATTTTCATACCGCATGCTATCTTTAATGCTGCCAGAGGCACTAAAATATTCAGCTGTTTCCGTCTCGTTCACTGTCTATAGAAAGAACTCACTAATTGAACTAGAATAAAGAATAAAATCTTGCTTCACTAATAATTATTTGGGCAATTAAAAATTAAACAAATACAACTTTATATAACATTAATAAAATGGAGCAATGCTTTTGATGTTGTATTATACATTCAAGTGAAGCATATTTCTGCTTTCAAAGGGTACAGTTCTTCACCAATTTTATGTAATGATTCAATTGCCTCTCAGATCTCAGCCAACACCAAAGGAATATGTAATGCATTAGTCAATTAGCACAAGAGCAGGATTTTTATCTTTGCGGAACCTCAGAAAAAAAAAAACAACAAAAAAAAAACAATATGTATTGAGGAAGGCTCTGAGTGAACGAAATGTGAAGAAAAATCTGTTCTGCACGTTCTTTTGACAAGTTCTAAGTGTATATATAAACCGTCTCACATTGTTTACATCATAGATAATTTTTAAAAAAGTATTTCTTCCTTATACATTCCTTCCGTCATCCATAATTAGATTGTTTGCCTGAAACTCTAAATAATGCAGTATGTTACAAGGACAACAGTTTTCATTCTACATTGTGAACATTGTTTTTATTTATTTTTTTATCAGTGTTTCAGAATTTCTAATTCTAAATTTTATATTTAACTCAATGCATTGCTTGTGATCTCTTTGTAGATATTTGTAAAATGTATGTGCTGTTTCTGAGTGCAAATCTCCCTTAAATATATTTGTCAAAATTGGAGTCACAGTTTATCATGACAGGCTTTTGTGCTTGTGCATAAACACTCTTGTAATTACAAATCCTCTCCCAGTTAATGACTTTATTCAGACAGCAAGTGTTAAATTCTCTGTATTCTCTTGTGACTGATCATTGTACTGTTTCTGCTCTGAATCCTTGTCTGAAACTTCACTTAAACCCAAACTGCTTAAGCTATGCAGTGGATTAAACACTTTGCTCTTAAGTGCCAGGCTGGTTTATATGTCTGAAAGCTTCTGATAGATTGTTTTATTTGTGTACGTAGACAAGGAAAGTTCATTTCTTTCAAGAGCAGAATGTGTGTTAGGGCGGAGTGCACATGAGAAGGAGCGGAGCTGCCCTGATCTCATCAGTGAGAAGCCCGTGATGACCACATCAGAGAAAACCGTCATGAGAGATGTTCCTCTCTTCTGATCAAAGATGTGAGGGGAAGTTTAGCAAAGCATACTTCACCCAACACGAGCAGACCTGAGTGACCCTTTGAGAAAGGCAGCATCAGATTCATCATGATAGGTTTACGTCCAGAGCCTTTGGAGTAGATTATTTAGGTAATGGAAATAAATTGTTGTCCATTTCTAGCCAGGATGAGAGGTTTATTGGTGGATGGGTCACAGTTTATATTACAGCGTCTGAGATGTGTACAAAGATATAAATTTAGTGCTATAAAACATAGAAACCAAAACAAAAACACATACAAAAATGTAGTTTAAAGCCTTGAGGACTGGTAAGTTACTAAGACTGTAAATGTATAATTGTGTCTCAGTGTCCATTAGTACCAAACCAGAGCCTCGTCACTCTGGCATTATCTTGAACTTTGACATTTATAAAGAAAAGCAAGCAATTAAATTATATTTTCTTTTGGTTTTGTCCATGATGGGAATTTAATAGCATTGAGTGTGTAAGGAAAGCAGTTTAATTAAATCTTCTCTTATCTGAGGATGTCTTGGAGCAATCAAGACAACATTCCTCATCTAATACAATACTAATATTAAAGGGAAAAAAAAAAAAAAAAACATTCAATTACACTTTGTGCATCACTGCCAGTTTTCTGTTGTTTAAAAATCAATAGCAATTTTCAGCTGATGATAAACAATCTCATTGCAGAAGCCCGTGTTTTCATTACGTTTCAAATTAAATTCAAATTCAGAATGATTACTGTTGTTCACTTCAGTCCAGAAATGAATCAGCTAATTTTTCACATGGCATTGGAACATGTTTAAAACTAAATTGAATTAAGGACTTATAAAAAAGGACATATTTCATGACATATAAAAGGGGTCATCGGATGCCCATTTTACACAAGTTGATATGATTCTTTAGGGTCTTAATAAAAAGTCTAGTTTGGTCTAGTATTGTTTGGTTAAAATTTCTCAGTGGTAGTGTTAAACAACCCCCCCCCCCCAACCCTGTCAAAAACAGCTCTTTTCAGAACAAGCCGTTTTCCTTTATGTAGCATTTTCCTTTAAATGCAAAAGAGCTCCACTGACCCCTTCAAGAGTAGATTCTTTTTTTTTTTTTTTTTGATAACAAGCAAAATAGGCTCAGATTTATTAAAAATGCAGTAGGTGCTTTAAGCACGAGAAACTGAGGTTACCCTTTCAGTCTAATCACTTCGACGTTACATATGGGAACTCGCCAGAGAGACCGATTGCCTTTGATCTTCAAACAAAAGGCCAATGAATATTGGTGTGCACTGGATTGCACTCAGCACCTCAGAGTGCAGTGCACATGCAGCTTTTCGCTTCAGAGCCATTGCCATTCTGAGCTGGAGACCCCCTCGGCTTTCGGATTGTAGTTTGAGTAGTGTGTCGATTTAAAAGAGTTCCTGCGATCTGCTCTCTCGTCTGGCAGCATTTACTGGGCGGCTGTCTGTGGATCCTGTGGGCTGGTGGCCTTTTTAAAGGCCGGCTGTGCCAGCCTTTTGCATTCCAGTGAGCAAAGAATCCCGTGTAAGGTCTTCCCTGGGCAATCCATGAGAAAGAGCAAATTTTCTGCGGTTGATGAAGCGTTCTTTGGAATGTCCAAAGCGTTTCTGGGTGCGGAAGTTTTGACTGTTTTTGTTGTCAGCCACGACTCCCGTCCAAGGCATGTAAGCTGTCGTCTGCTCTGGTAGGCGAGGCTTATTTTGCCACTGAACAGGCTGCTACTACCCTGCACGCGATGGCAACGCGGCAGGTCTACCAGGCCAAGGCGTTGAAGCACCTGCATGAGAGTGGTCGTAACCAGGGGGCACTCTTGTACTCACGTAGTGATGAGTTACACCTGAGCGCAATCAAGTGCACACCAATATTCATTGGCCTTTTGTTTGAAGGCAATTGGTCTATCTGGGGAGTTCCCATATGTAACGTGTCCGTTCTACAAACGTGGGTTACGTTTGTAACCTAGACGTTTCCGGGGTAACAGCTGTAGATGAAGCAGCTCTGAGCTTACAAACGCTGCCTTATGTGCAGGACGAAATAAAAATTACATAAAAAAAAAAAAAAAAAACATGCATTACATGCTCATATTTATTCAACGAAGACTGGAAAATCAGTCAGTTTTGATATTGTGTAAGGTCGTCGCAAATAAATATGGGAAACACATCCCAAGGCACAATAATCTGAGACCAACTTCATTACTTATCATTGGGTGCATTTGTAGCTGGCGACACTAATCAGACTGATAAACAAAACGGAAGTTAACTTCGGTCCAGACGCAGATGAAGCCGTCTATACTCAATTATTCTGTTGCTGAGGCTTAATCACAAATGATTCATTCACAAACAAACATAATCCACTACTTCTTCAGTGGCTCAGATGTCGATAGTAAATGACAACTGCTATGTTCATTATTATGTTCGACAACAAAAATCACCAGCCTTAGGATGACCGCTTTAAAGGTGCTCTATGCGATGTTGCAGGATCTTAGCTCAATTGTATTTTTATGTCAAACCGTATGCATCACCCCTTGATCATCTTGCTGTCTGCCCTCGGAATACATTGGGAAAAAACCCGCTCTCGAAAGGCAGCACAGGGGCTGCAATAATGAAAGAAACATTTTGGGAGACAACCGGCAAGAAGAGGTGGGGTGTAGTGCACGTTAAACCCCACCTCTTCTTGTCGAATGGTTGGCCGAAGTTTGTTTTTGCATTGGTGTACATCCTGTACCCCTAGTGTTTTGCAAGATCGCATAGAGAACCTTTAAGGACCTGTGCTGCTGAGTACTGTATGTTAATCGAGGGATGTTTGTTGTTGTCATCAAATGCTGGAATACAAGTGTATGATGCCTAACTTTTAAAATATATTTCTTTTATCATAATTTATCACGTAGGGTATTTTAGCCTTTAGTCAATATCATCTTATTCCAAACCTGTATAACTTGTTTAGCTTGTTTGTTTTTCCATCCAATCTTGTGTGTTCTTTGATTTGGGAATGATTTAAAGCCACTTAATATTAGGTCTTAAATCTTATAAAAATAGTCCAATTGAAATGTATGGTAATTTTGCATCTTTGTTTTTTCCTCTTTTTTATGTTTGAATGCTTTGGTCAGTAATAATTATAATTGCATGTACAATACCTCACATTATTCACAATTTGTTCCACATTGAGGAAAAAACAACAACAAAAAAACATGACTATAATGTGAAACAAGAGTGAGTAAATACTGATAGAATTTTCATTTTGGGTGAACTGGTCCTTTAACGTTGGCTGCTTTTTTGCTTCCAGGTCAGATTAGGGTAAACACTTGTGCCTCGGCACACCAGCACATCGGTGCCAAAAACACAGCCTGGCTCATCTCATTTTCCACAGAGATGGTTTGGCAAAGCTGATGGCACTTTTAATCCTTCTTTGAGTACATTCTTCTGACTGCTAACTTCCCACCCCAGATCAAGTGCTCCACAACTGATAACGTAGAGCCTGAGGTGACTGTTTGTGTGATTCTCCAGTTGCTCTCATGGTGTTTCATTCTGAAGGCTTGCCAGAACTGGCTGTTTACTTTTTGTCAAGGTTTGCAGAGCAGCTCTGTCCTGAATTTGAGTATGTGATTAGATACTCATGGTAGAAGTCATGCAAAAGCACATCCTCAAACTAGTCTGCGGTTACCAGGGTAACCAGAATGGATTGGCTTTGATGCTGATTTAAAAAATCGTAAATCCTTGTTGTTCCTCACCATTGAAACCACTGAGCTTTGACACCCTCCGGGATCTAAAAAGTGAGACGGTTGCATTATAAGCAATGGCATACTTTGCTTTGCCCATCTTCACTAGACACTTGTTTGGCTCCACACCCTTCTGTCATTCCACTCAGTGCTATCACAAGTAAACTATCTCGCAGCTATGTGACGCCCTCCTCAGTGAGCTTGAACCGAGAGTACGCACCTGTCGTGCTTTTTTTCTACACTTAGTATTCAGATGCCATTGAAAACAGTTGCGCTTGACAGGTTGTGACATTTTCGTCAAGAGTACCCAAGAAAAGCCTGTCTTATATGTTGCATCTCTTTACATGCAAGGCATGCTGAGCAAGTCTGTATACCTGTTTGGTTCTGGTATAGAGCTATAACACACTCTTCAAGTGTCAATGCTAAAAATACAAGAGGAGGTTATGTGAAGGTATGAGAGTCAGGCCCGCCTCCAGATTCAAATCAATGAGGGTGTTTCTTAAATTAGTGAGGGTGCTCTAATGCTAGCATTATAATTACTAGAAAGCCGTCTCTCATCTTGATAGCAATCTCACAGAGTTATAAGCAATGTAGTTCTCTACGCTGCCCAATGAATGCTTCTACATTGTGCATACAGTTTATTATTATGCCATGAATCATGCAGAACACAACACCTGAATAAAATCTGTCGCGTTTAAGAAATGAACAAATGTGTCTGTGATTGGCTACATTGCTCAGTGCTGCAAAAACATGATGAAGTTGAAACCAATGTCCAAAGCACAAATCATAACACACTGGATAATTTGCTTTGACTGGGAGTAATAGTGATTTTGTTAGAGAGTGCTTAGGACCGTGCCTGATGAGTGTTAAAGGTTTAAAACTGAATGGCTAATGTGTGTTGCTTTAGAAAAAAAGTATTTAAAGGGACAGTTCACACACCTCACCCTTTTCTTTCGCCCCAGAGAGAAAGAAAAAGGAGAAGCTCCATGTGAGGAAAGAGAATGTAAAACCAGTCATTAGTGACAAATTGTCTTTAGTAGACTTTTGACATATGTGGAAGCTTGCTT
>JAUMHP010000041.1:9849132-9864164 GCA_032361065.1 Enteromius trimaculatus | reverse complement strand
TTTCTTTCTTTCTATCTATCTATCTATCTATCTATCTATCTATCTATCTATCTATCTATCTATCTATCTATCTATCTTTTCATATTGCTTTTGGTAACGTGGGAAAATCCAAATTATTTAGATTTCTCTTTTTGTGTTTAGCAACGTTCAGCTATATTTGGAGCATATTAGTGTGAGTAAATAATGACAGAACTCTTATTTTTAGATGAGCTATCTCTTTAAGGTTCATGAGAAGTGTCTATTTATTGGTCTATATTTAGCCTACTCAGTGGTGAAAGAGACAGGAAAGACAAAGACATAAAGGCGCTAAGTAAAAGAGAGAATGTGAGGGAGAGCAGACAGAGGGCCGTTAGGTGGCTGATATCAGGTACCTGACTTCTCCCTTTTCTCAGCAGTATCAATCTGTTAGGGCAGCTTGGGGGGATCAGCTGGCTCTCTGCACCGTCTGCGCGGCGAGACCGTCTTAATGCACGCTGGGCTGGGACATAACTTATCATAGTGATGTTAGAAGTCAAGATAAGGGTCCTCCAAACAACTGTGTCTTACTGATAAGCCAGCCAATCCATTTAAAGGAAATTTCAGTCATTCCACAGATGCATGCAGAGCAACAGACATGCTGGGTTTAAGGAATTAAACCCATGCAAAAAAAAAAAAAGAAAGAAAGAAAAGTTGTCCGAATTGTAACCCACATGTCTGGTTTTTAATAAATGACTGAATGCTCATTTACCTCAAGGTGCTCAAAATGTATACAATTTGCCTTTGAAAAGCTACAACGTTTGAGCCAGACACTACAGGACGAACGTCAGAGACTTGGCGCAGACGGCGAGAAGCCCGTGATCTTTTGACAGGGTTCTCTACCTGATGACATTCTCCAGAGGGATATCCGTACTCCCAGACCATCTGTGGATGCAGTAAGTGAAACCACCTAAGGCTCTGTATTAGCATTGCAGTGTTCCTCTCTCCTGTCTCTTCCAGACACACGTCTTCCACACTCGCATTCATCACCATTCACGGGCTTGTCCAAGCTTACATGCCCTGGGCATACAAAAGCCTGCTGTCACCTTCCTTCCAGCTCAAGCACCTTTACCTATTCAAATAAGAACAAAATAAATAAATAAACAGATAAATAAACCGTTTATTCCCCGAAGGGATGAATGCAATGTTTGATGCACTTCAAAAGACTTCCACTGATGTGCATTCAGAGGAGTTAATCAAAACGAATTATCCATGTGATAAACAGCCATGTGCTTTGGAACACAATCAACCAATAAGACCGCACTGGCGTGGATTGAATTTATCAGCCGCCACAGTTCTGTTCCTTAAATTTGTCATTGATTGAGACTGCCTTTTTCTAAACAATGTAAATAATAAACTGAATATGTATGAACACAGACGTGTAAAATACAATTTGTGGATGCGCTCAATCACTCATGTCAACAAATGGTGTATTTCTGATGCGGCCTTAAACTTTAAGCTTTCCATCGTTTTATCATTTTAAATCAAAATGACTTTCAATACACATGAGGGGGTAGGGGGGAAAAAAATCTAAATAAATAAATCAAAGCGCGCTCACTCCCTCTCCTCCGCTCAGTATGTATTGGCAGTGACAGGGGGTCATACAATCTTCCAGCTCTAAATCTGCTGACATAAGAGCGGTATAAATCAAAGACATTATTGCACCTTAGTGCCCAAGGCTCCGAGGCATTTCTCATTCTCAAGGCCAGACAGAGCCAGAAGACCATTTGCACATTCAAAGCTGATGAGAGTGGACAGAACAAAAGACTGGCCTTTTTAATAAGGAAACAAATAGGATTTTTATCAGCTTGGGTGTCATTTTTTTGGATAAAAATGGACCTTGTCTGGCAGTATAGCAACTGTGGAGTCCTCACAGTGATACTGGCTTGAGAGAGCAATGTTGCAAACCTATCCCTGACGTTTTCCTTCTCTGACATAGAAAATAGAAATTTCATCATTTGATTTATGATAAATTATTCTTTGATTTGATTGAGTTAGTGAAGCTTCATGCTGTCCATTTATTTTCCTTTTCTCTTTTTTTAAAAGATTTTTTTTTCTCATCCATTTGATAACGTTTCAACTGAAGTGCCAGGTATGAATATGAATCTCTCTCTCTCTTTTTTTTTCTGAAGTTGTTACTGATTTACAGCACCAGAATATAAAACATGCTGCCTAATTTGTAGTATTTTCAATTCATCTTTTAGACAGCAGCCGTTTTCACATTTTTCAGCTATTGATTCTGTATTTTTCAGCATTTACTCTCATACCTCATTATAAACCGGTGCACTCATACCAAAAAGTCCCTGCGGAGAGGAAACTTACTTACTTGTTTAAGACATTGGCCGGCTGAAAATGTATATATTTGGTCATCAGATGTACAAAACAGGAAAAGTGCATAAAAGCCAAGGTCGTAAACAATGTGTTTCCTTTCCCCAGGTGACAATTATTTCTTATCCGTTCTACCACTTCCGTAAATGCCATCATAACTAACTTTATAGCAAAAATCTGCAGTGTGACTTTAATCTTAATACCACCATATCAGCAATCTGTTCCCTTAATGATAATGCCAGCATCGTTTCAACACATATTAATAGATCTCTGGATGTATTTGCACTGCAAAAAAAAAAAAAAAGTGAGCGGTAATCTGCAGGGGGGGAAAGAAATGTAAACTTACAAAACTGCTTGGAAAAAACAAAACAGAAAGCTTACTGTAGCCTTTCAAACAAGAACAATACATCGTGTTCTCTCAGTTACATGAACTAAAAGCATGTCTAGTGCCGAACTGTTTGAACAGAGGTGGACGCCATTATCCCTCCGACCTATATGTGGCAAAATAACAGGTCTGAGTAATTGCCCAGTCTTTTTCCTCACCAAGTTTATCCTTAGGAGTGAATTTCATTATCTCCAAAGCAAGACTTCATGTGGGGAATCGGCGTGTAACCAACTGTGACTGCTGTGTGCCTGGCACCCCCGTGAAGGCCCATCAGATAACTCCAAATACAGTTTCTTTCTTGGCCCGATAAGAGCATGAGCACACAGCTATGAAATAAATGGCTGGCCATGGGCCGACTGGGAGCAGGGCTTGGGGGGGACTTCAGAGGAGATGCTGCAGGTCACGATTGAGATCAGGACAGGACGAGGGAGAAATTGCTGATGATTTAAGATAATGCTGCTCTGATGGGAACAGAAACGGCTGTACTCATCACTTTCTCGGCTGATACCGGGTGGGGGGAGACCGTATGGAAATGGACACGGCTTCCGCATGACAGGTAGAAAAGAGCCAGCGAGCTGAGTTTCCGGGGTTTTACAGTGTAAACACTGGGCATGCTCTCTGGCTCATGGCATATAATTGAGTTTTACTGATGGCCTTCCAGATCCCAGTCATGATTAAAAAGGACAGTTTCCACTGGCTTCAAATTAGATGGGGAACATGGCAGAAGTGCGTGCGGCGTATTTTCATAAGGCATTACTTTCAGGCTGCGAGTCTAATCATCAAGTGGGTACAGCAAATGGAGTGTAAATATATTCATGGGCATGCATGCGAGCATGTGTATCTTCAGCCAGTTATGAGTGTCTCTTTCATTTATTAAACCTATGTAAAAAAGAAAAAAAGGGCAAACAGATAGAGAGGATGTGTTCTACGCTGGTGTTTTATACCTAAGCTGTATTCATAATCATAGATCACCGACCTATAGCTTTGTCTGCAATACAGAAAAGGAGGGAAATCAGTTTAATGTCTCTAAAAATGTAATGTGTCATAACCCTCAATTATATAACTGCATTCTTATACATGTATTTGTACTTACTGTACATTTCACATTGAAAGTATAATTACTTATTACAAATGCCATTAACTATTAATCCATAAACATTATGGTTTTGAAGTCACGCTACATGACATTTTACAAATTGATATAACATTGCTTTGTCATATAACGGTGAAATTACCTGATATTTAAAAACTCTACACAGGACCAGTGGTTTGGAAAATAGATGGTTGTTCTCCATGTTGGTTAATTTGGCAGACAAATTTATTTTTGAATGTTAATAAGCAGAGAATCTTTTTGTATCCTAAGAAATTTGAAGAAACTGTTTTAGTCTTTTGATGAAAACTGTCTGTTTTCTTTATGTGATGGATTTTTTTTTTAAGAACTCTGTGTCCTTTCAAAAACATATTAGCTTTTTTTTTTTTTTCTTCAGAAATGAAAAATACGATCAGCGTAGAGTTGCATTCAAGTCACTGTGTGTGTGAATTGCATGATTTAACAATATATTTCAATAATTATATGTCCAGATGAAAAACTGAAGCCTATATTACTATATGTAGAGCTAGATCAATGTTAATGATTGACCAAAGGTCATCTATTCTAACATCAGCCCGTCTGCTGTGGACCAAAGCCACAAGTGGGAAGAATCAAATCCATCAAAGTCCTCAGGGGGCACCTTCGCATGACAGCCTCGAAATGATGGCGCCTTAGAGATCTCAGCCCTCGCAGGTGTGCTTCAGTAAAGACAAGGGGCGAGTATGATGGAAAGGCAGCAAAAGCGACTTCACTTGCATTTCTCAGAGGTGAGTATTGTGCACGGTACCACTAAGTTCCAGTTTAGGTAAAGTAGAAGCAGCTTGGTGGACGTGTGTGTCAGCAAGCTGAAAGGCCTGATGTATGACAGGCCATCTGGATTCCATGATGTACACCACGCCTGAAAGGGTGATAAGGATTGGCGCGGGCCTCCACTCCCTCAGACAGCTCTCCCAGACGCCATATTTCAAAGAAACACCACTGTCTGCTGTGATTTATGCCTTATTATGAAGCTGTCGCTCATCGCTAGTGCAGAACTCATTAGGGACCTTTATTTTTATACAAGCATTCCGCCATTTAAATTGAATCTGCGTACAGGGAAGATGGTTTCTATGGCAGAGAACCACAGTGGACTATAGACTAATTTAACATTCACATGTAAATGAATTTCATATTTTGACTTTTTCAATTTGCCCGCTCCTGTGAAGCTTGCAATAGTTAAAGATGGAGTAAACATCCAAAACGGAATTAAACCTGGAGGTGGGGACTAGAGTTGAACAAATGTATGCGAAGCCAGTGTTTGCATTAATACTCCCAAGTGCGTGCCAAAATTAACTACTCAGGATAAATTGGGGACTTTCCAAGCAATTCGATAAACCAAATGAGATTGGGCGACTTGGAATAAATGGTTCGCCTGTCTGGTTAAGAAAATGTTTGACTGTAAATCTTAGACCTTTTGTCAATGCATTAAAAGTTACATGGACATAGTGAGTTGTTTTACTTAAAGGATAGTTCTCCCAAAAATGAAATTTTGAAAATCTTTTGCTCTCATACGGTTTCAAACTTATCGGTTTCTCTTTTCCACGCAATTACAAGGAGTCTAACAAGATACTACTAACAAACTACTGTAGATTTGTGGTTGTGAACTAAACAAAAACAAAAAGAGATGTATAATTCAGTCTGAAGCGCAAAGCTTTGGTGGTTTTTACCTTCATTTAGAAATTAACATAAAAAAACCTTTTTGTTTTTTTTGTTTTGTTTTTTTTTCAAAACAAGTCAGTACTGTACGTCATGCAGGTTTGGAATGAAATGAGGATGAGTAAATAACATTGTTGTTGTTGTTGTTGTTTTTTAATATACATTTTTTAAATATAATTGTTTCTTGTGTAATACATGCTAGAAAATGGTACTTGCTACTCTGAGTATATTTAATGACCATGGAATTATCTCTTACAATACTCACTATCTCCAACAGAGTTGGCAGTTGAATAACAACTACATATGCGTGATGTGAAGTGAACATGAAATGTTTACATTTAGTTATAGATGAAGGTCTAAGGTTACAATGGCAACAGAACTCTCCTTCATTACCGATGGGCTTCTAAACATGATCCACAAATAAACAGTACCAGCAAAATTCCATGATCTCCATCTAAAAAGTATTCCAGTCACACCAGATCCCCTTCCCTATTTAGAGAAATGTTGTTTATTTGAGAATGTCACACATCCTTATCCTTTATCAGCTAACGTCAGATGGCAGAACTGTCCAATTAGCAAAACTATTGGGTTTGACATGGAAAATTCCGCTTTGCTTAAGGTTAAAACAACACCAGCTAATGGAACCTACATTAGAAACATATGCTGCCGGGAGTTTCTAATCCCCGCTATGTCCAGCGGATTTAGTGGCGCTTGCTGGCAATTAACAATTTCAGATGCTAAGACACTATGTGCCACATTTGACTCAATGGACAGATTCACACTTTTGGGAGCTTTATTTCTGAGCCACACGCTCGCCAGGAAATAGTAAGAAATACTCATTTGGGCGGATTAGCATGTTTTTAGACTTAATCCACTCTCCCATGTGCAATGTGGTTTTATGGCAGCAATCGCATGTCAGGCGTATATGGTGTCGTGTATAAGGTCGGATGCTTTAACATGACGCTAGCACGCCAGGAGGATTAGGCTATCTGACAAGGTGCTGTGTAATTATACTAGAGACGCTGAGTGATTATTTGTAGGAAAGAGGAAAATATCAACAGTCAGAACGAGGCTGAAATGGGAGTGAGGGGGAAACGGCTTAACGGCAGGTCTCAGAGGAGGTCAGAGAGGATTTTAATCCCCACAGCGGATGAAAACATCATTTTTAAAAAGGTTTTTAATCAGAAGCAAAACAATACACCACTTTTCTGGTGTCTGATATTTCAGCCGGCACTTATTACGTCACTGACAATGTTGAAATGTTTAGTGGTCGCAGGAAATAGAAATGTTCTGAAGGTCACATTTCAGCAGCACTGTGTGGTCTGCACCTCAATGGCTTCATGTGGAAGGTGGAGCTCTTTTCAAAACATTTATGAAGCCGAATATAGAAAAGAAAATGAGACTATTTCGAAGCTCGTCTGAATGTGGGTCATGTAACCTCAGTGGTGCTCTTTTAAATTGCTACAGGTGGACTCATAAATTCAGTTCTTTCTCACAGCTTTCTTCCCTGCGTCCGAGTGTTGATGTATCTAAATCTCCTCCCACTTTCACCCAGAGGATTTCTATTGTTCCTACTAGACCTTGACAGGTTTATAGTTTCTCTGAATAGCCTGTGTAATGTTCATTTTTTTTTTTTTTTTTTTTTTTTCTCTCTCTTGTTTTTCAAAACACATTAAGGTCATTGTGGAAAATATACAATAACTTTCACATGGTCAATTATTGTGTCTCTAAGGAGCAATTCTTTGGGGTCTAATGTTTCTCATGCAAAACATACTCTTTTTTTACAACTTGTTTTTTAATATGTGTATTGTTCAGAACTTTGAAGTCAAGGTTTTTATTAATTTGTTCATTCATTCATTAGACATAGTGTATAGTCAGTTATAGAAACAGTGAATACGTTTTGCATTGTTACAGAAGATTTCTGTTTCAAATACAAATGCTTAACTTTACGTTTTGCAAAGTATATGAAAAAATAAATAAAAGGTCACACTTTATTTCAAGGCCCAATACTCACTATCAACAAGCCAGTAATCATTTAATAATAGTAAAGTAGTTATTAAAGGAACAGTTAACCCAAAACTCTGTCATCATTTATTCACCCTCAAGTAGTTTCAAAATAGTTTAATTTCTTTGTTCTGTTGAACACAAAGGAAGATATTTAGAAAAAAGACTGTAAACAGGGTGGTTTGGGTCATCGTTGGATTCCATAGTATTTTTTTTTTTGTTCCTAATATGGTGGTCAATGGTGACCCAAACAGCTTCCTCGCTTACTTTTTCTAAATATCTTCCAAAATATCATGTTTGTCAGAACAAAGAAACTCATACAGATTTTGGATAGTGTGTTTACTTTATGTAATATACATGGTAACACTTTATTTTACGGTTACTGTATTAGTTGCTTATTACCATGCATATTACTAGAATAGTTGCCATTTAGTAGTGCTGATAAAGCTTATATTAATGCCTTATTATATGACTCTAATCCCACCCACATCCGCAATTTACCAACTACTGTACCTTACTTACTATAATAAGCAGCAAATTAAGAATTTATTGAAGGAAAAGTCGTAGTTAACAAGTGTAACCTATTCTAATTTTACTGTATTATTTTTGATTAATGCATTCCTATTGCAATATGCTGAATGAAACCTGTTTAATGTGCTTCATGAGACTCTTCACTGGGGGCGTCCATTTTTTGCATCCTAATTAAGAACATAGTTAATATTAGCAAACATTTTTGGTTAAATATTCATTCTAGCCATGCCCACATCTCTATATCTCACCTTTCAGAGATAAATTACAACATCTTCAAAGGTTAATCTCCACTCTCGAGTTTGTGACCCTTTAAACCCTTGACCTGAGTGTGCACTCCTTCTTCCTGTCGACCCAAGTCAGGCACTTGTTCTGATATATGCTCCTGACCTGGCTTCTGTCTGTGTAATTAGAAGGTCACTCAATAGAGTCTTTTTGGCAGCTTTAGCATCAAGGATAAAATTGAGAGCGCATGAGGTCAGTGAAAAGCAAGGAATATGAAGATTTAAAGTTCAGCACAGGTTTTCAGCTGCATTGACTTGCATGGAGGCAAAGCTAGTTTCCGTTTTTAAATTACGTGTAAGTGCTTGGCTTTTTTCCAAAATGGGACTTTTTGAAATATTTACCTTTCTGAACTAGTAAAATTGTTTGAGTACTTTGCTCTTATCCAGAGGATAATATTTATGCTTTTTGGCTTCTAAATCTTGTGTTTTGACTGTCTTAATGTTTGATAACGTACTGCACATGCAGACAGCAAGGAGCCTGATTGACATGTAAAAAGTTTTATGTGATACTTGGGGTCAGATTATAAATCTGAAATCGATTACACCACAACAATAGACTGACATGGCAACCCATTCAAATAGTGACACAGCACACTCCATTGGAGAAATTAATAACATTTTAAAATGTTTATAGACATCGTGGTTAGGGTTTTCATCCATTCAACAGTGACAAAAAAACTGTCACTGACCTTGACTCTGATAGCAGAATACACAGTTAAAGGTCTTTTCATTTAATTGTTTCTAACTGCCTCAAACAAAAAGCCTCAATGTCTTTAGAAATTCTATACTAGAAACCTCACAAACCTCTACATGTTTATGACTCCTAAAGGAAGTTATAGGTTAATGCCATTTTTGTGTACAGCATGAGTCAGATGGTCCAACAGACCGAAACTCTTGCAAATCCTACCAACCATAATGAAATGGCAGAAGTGATAAAACGTAGTGTTTAGAAGTATCAAATAAAGACATAGTCCCAAATCTATATGACTGTTTTTGTAGATTAGAAAAGAAGAGAACATACTTTAACTAAAAGGCTTGTCTTTATTGTCCATACATTAAAAGACAATAAGTAAATCGCTTTTGTACATGTTCTCCATTACTCAGTTTCTAACATAAAAAAGGATGTAAACAAAACCTTGGACTGCTAATATATTATTTATTAATATATGTCATATTATTTTTGTTCATAATATGCACAACATGTTTTATAAAGAACAACAAAGTTAGCCTGATGTGATTGGATGTTTATGTAGTCTTAGTTAAAGGTCTAGTGTAATCCAAAACCATAATCTTTAATCATGATCTCGAGTTTATATTAATCCCTTTATCCTATGATCATGAACTTCCATTTAGAATGAATAAAATTAATCTTTAAAAGCCTTCTTGCTCTGACCAAAAAAAAAAAAATTGCTAAATTGACATTTTTAATGACTGCACTCATTCAATCATTTATTTATTATTATTATTTTATTTCCATCTTAACCTCTCAAGCTCACTCTCGGAAAGGCCAGATGGTGGTTCACCCGACAGGATCTGAGGTCACCAGCACAGTCTGCCACAAGGAAGCAATGATACTTAAGAATGTATGCTAGGGTGCATGTACTGGTGCTACAGCTTAACACAGATGGTAAGACATCATATTTAGTTTCGCAATGCAATATTCCCAGAGAGAGGTTTAATCTCATAGGTCTTTTTTTATGGGTTGAGGTGTGCATGACATGCTCGACATGGTTTCAGAGCACCAAATGGGGGGAAAATGATATTGCATCTAAAAAATAGTAAGTACGCCCAATGTAAAGCAGCGTGTATGCTTTCGGGTTCCAGCAAATTTCCAACAATTCCTAAAAACAGCGTATTACCCATGATGCAATTGCGTCCACACTCCCAGCATCCATACCTCATTATCCACAGCGCAGTCACTCGCAAAACACCACTCCATCAAGCCATCAGCACGAGAGATGTCAGATACATGTGACCTAAACCCAGAATCTGACCTCAAACCCACTCAATCATAATCACAGCCGCTTAAAGCACGTGTCCAAACCCTAAAATTAGACTTAGAAAATGAGTGATGGATGAAGAAATATGCTCCATCCACACGTCGCTTCATCACAATGAAACTGCACCCACGCATCATCTGGAGATAAATGTACCGAGTCCTAGTTTCTGACCAGCAGTGTGAGCTTTGCTCCACCGGCGCCCTACTTCCAATGATCTTACCGCATTTCTGCTCGCCGCATCTTTACGGTGCCCCTTTGCTTTTATCACCGCCGACCGAAATAGCTTCACCTTTCACGGTGACGGATCCAAAAATACGACCTGTTTCATTTCCCTCCCGTTAGTCTATTACCATTAAAGCCTTTGTTCTGTATCAGGAATCGTTTCTCAGCGGTGACTTCGAAAGCTGTGGAAAAGTGCATATTAAAGTGTGGCTATTGACCCCAGAGTTAGATGGGAGAGAGAATACGAGACAGACCTCTGATGGCTTTGATAAATGTCCTCCCATGGATGAGTCAGAGGGAACATTATTTAAAATCAATGTGGCTTTTTCGCTCTGGCCCTAGAGTGGCCTGGCGCCTCTGAAAGCTCTGTAGCCTGGTTTTGAGAGGACAGTGATGTCCTTTTGTGTGTGTCTGTTTACACAGGGGGTTAATGCAGCTCAATTACAAGTGCGTTCTTTTTGTCATCGCTCTAGACCCTTTGCCCTCGATTTTAATAATCAATTGGATTACTGTAACTCTCTGAAGGAAGGTTAATCCATATGTCAGGTGTACAATTACCACTCATAGACCGGCAGTATTACTGGTAAGAATGAGGCGTTGAAATATCATGGGTCGACTGAAACATGTGTTTGAGTGTGTACGGTGTTGGAGAGGAACTAACTAAAAGTAACTACACCTGTCAGAAGCATGACTGTAGCTCAGCTGTTTTCAAAACAGAGTAGCTTTTCCAGTAATGAGCTCCTTTTTCCAGCCATTAGCAGTGTAGCGTGACAAAATGCTGCATCGTTGTGTTTTTGTCACGTTGTATTGAGTGCGCCACTTTACAGCCGACTGAACCGAGGTAATAATCAGTTCTACTAAACTTCCAATCTTCTCTCTCATATAAAACAATGAAAGTCTGTTTCATTTGAATAAATTAGCTTATCTAAAGTCTTCATGTACATGACAAAATATCCACTAGAGAATTTGCTTGCATTTTATAATTAGCAATACGCAATTATATTATATTATATCATATTATCAACCATACTTCATTATAAAATATATATGCATTTAATATAATAGACTTAACAGAATAATTTACAGAATGTTTTACCTTAAATTAGCATGAATTTATAGTTTGAAAAATGTATGTTTGTTCATACACAGATATGTATTACCACATGTAAAAATGTGCATTACCCAAGATTAATAAAGGAGGATAATTATTGTTCATCAATGATGCATGAAATGCATATTTGATTATTTAGTTGCACTTTATCATATGTTTCAATTAGTTAATTGAATGCAGACTTGTTAAGTTGCTTTTCGCTATGTTTTTTGACTTTATAACACTGTAATAAAGTTATATCTGATCTAGCTGAGTAAAATCGATCTTGTTTTTACCTTAATTAAAAATCTTACTTTTATATAATTACTTTTATCAGTATATGTGTAATGGAGTATAGCTATACATAACGGGTCACACTTTATTTTTAAGGTTCAATTCTTGCCATTAACAAACCATGAGATGCTACCTTTGCCTTAATAAACTCCTAATTTGCCGCTTATTAATATTTATTAAGGTAGTTGTTAAGTTTGGGTATTGGGTAAGATAAGGTACAGTAGAATACAGTCATACAGAATGTGTGCTTTATAAGTAAGAAACAGCTAATATGTTAATAATAGGCATGCTATAAATGCATATAGTTAGAATTAAAGTGTTACAAGATAACTACTGTACAATGAAACTATATAAAAAGTGAGCCGACATGTGAAATCATAAGCTACTCCTAATAAAAAGCAACTTTCTCAACACAGTGGTTAGGTTTATTCCCAAGCAAACACACACTAAGGAGCAGTCAGAGGTCACTGTTTAATATCAAATGTGAACAAGGTGCCGTATGCTCGGTCTATGGGAGGACTTTGGATATAGCAGCAATCTGTCAGGCACAGTGGCCTCTTCTTCGTTCCCCTTTGGCCCTTGAAAGTGGTTCCTCCCTCATGGGACTGAACTGTCCCAACCGTCTGCAAGCGCCTCTGGCACTTAGTCTCGGCACTCACACCAAATGGCTATCAGATTTTAGATGATCCATTTTAAAAAGTCAACAGCTGGCCACACAAGCTGGAGAACACACACACACTATCTCTCTTTGTCTCTTTCTGTCTCACTCCTCTACTCTCCCTCTCTCAACACATTCAGTAACACAATTAAACCATGGGAAATGGCAGAGATCACCCTGATATTCCATTATATATAGCAGCAGTAATCTTTCCTTGTATTTCTATGCTGCAAATGGACAAATACAAGATTATGGCTTATGTGGAAGGTAGTGAGTCCACGAATGACCTTGAAACATCCCTTGGTTTGAATGTGATTACAGATTTATCAAACAAGATACAAACAATTTCACCTACATGGTACTCAGAGACCTGGCAACGTGTATTCAAGCTTGTTGACATTACAATTTTTACAGAAGCCAAGGGTTCATTATAGCATATATTTCTCCTTTTATTCAAAAGGGATGCATTCAGCTGATTAAAAGTGACAGTAAAAAGGCTTTTATAATAATCACAAAAGATTTCAAATAAATACATTTTTTCCCCTTAATATTTAATGATGATTCCTAGAAAAATGTTGTTCATTGTATGTCACAAAGCAAAAATATTTTAAATATTGATAATAATAAATGTTTCCTGAGCACCAAATCAACATTTTAGAATGATTTCTGAAGGATTGTGTGACACTAAAAGACTGGAGTAATGATGCTGCAAAGTTAGCTTTATTACATTTTAAAATATATTAAAAACTGCTAATATAATAAGTATATATAAATATTGTTTTAAGTTTTAATGAATGCTTTTGGTGAGCTTGCATATGTATATGTCTTATATTAATAAAAGGCATGCCTTGTTTACCAGAGAATAGTGTATAGAGAATATTGCTGTGGTTATTTATGAGAAACACAATGTTTTCATACCTTTAGCACCACATCTCTCTCTCTCTCATTCCCACTCTCGCTCTCTCAAAGAAGCTCATTTTAGAGCCTAATTTGCCAGATGTTTCGTGGGATGTCAGAGAGACAAGTTCACTTCACTTTTTCTACAGTGGCAGTTCATTTTTCCGTTCAATACAGATATGCAATTAGCCTCTGTAGAATATAGTTCACTCCAATACTAATGGTGTGGTTTGCGTGTGCGATTGGAGTAGTCCACATATCATGTCCACATAATGACTGTGTGCTTCAGCAGATGAACAAAACATTGTTCAGTGCTGGGGTTTTTTAGGTTTACAGGTCACAGTTTTCAGTATTTTGTGAATTTGAATTCCTTGCCCTGTCTCATTCATGACTTAGACTTATCACAAACTCGTCTCTCGGATCTGATCTGCTGATTATTATTGGATGCAACACTCCAAGTAGGTCTTTAACAGTTTCTCACATTCCCTGCAGTAAAATATACCGCCTTCACCATATTGCAATCTTTCATAATAAGCAAAAGTGCTCTTGTAATGTACTGTAATTAGCACCTTGACATCTTACAGTATGTTTTTTTTTTTTTTTTTGTTATATTATTATTATATATTAGATTTTTTTCTTTTCTTTTCTTTTTTTTTAATTTATATTTCTTTTACCCAGAGGAAATGAAACATCAAGGTCAAAGTAGTTAGAGAAATTAAGCAATGGTAAAAAATTAATTTGTGAGCTGAAAATATCGATACTTGTGAGTGTTATTTTAATGGAATCAGAACATATGGTCTGTGGCCCTAAGGGAGGGCAGGATTCACTGACCCTTCTCCCCATTCAGAGCTGTTAGATGTTGGAATCAGCACACCAGAGCATGCCAGAGGATGAGATTGATTTGCCTTTAGGCCATTGATGATGTAAATGTTTCCGTACTCACCCTTTATAGGGGGTAGCTTTTTTTCTAAATGCTATGCAGATTTTGCATAACAGCTATTTTATTTTACCTGTCATTTATTTGGACATTTTACACATTTCTTTGTCTCCTAATGGAAGTGGGTTGACCGGACACATGCACGCGCACACACACGCACCGGCACACATTGGACGGTCCAATTTAATCCATTTAAAGTGTGCAACTTAATGGATACTACCTCTCCATATAGGTCACCTCTACATCGATTGCCTGAGGAAAAACACGATTTCATTCTGATCCTGTCATAACAGTTTTGAAACCATTTATTTGGCTCTTTCGCAGAGGGCATTGGGATCCAAATCACGTGCTGATGTGGAAACATTTGTTCTTTCCTGTTCGCTCGCATCTGTATGCACAATTCAAGCATTGGAAATGTGTGCACGCTGGCACGGCTATTAATGATCCCGCTAAACCCTCTTCCTTCTTGCGAAAGTCTCTCTGTTTTAATGCCACATTTCCTTAAGTATCTCTCTAAGGATATTAAAGCACACTGAAAAAAATGTTATGTTGAATTTACTTAATTTTATTACGTCAAGGGGTTGCACGAAATAAATTTATCTAAA
>JAUMHP010000041.1:9826459-9837729 GCA_032361065.1 Enteromius trimaculatus | reverse complement strand
AGGCGATTGGTCTCTCATGCGAGATCCCATATGTAACGTCTCCGTTCCCTCCTTCAGGGAACGTGGGTTACCGTTGTGACCTTAGACGTTTTGTTTTTTTCCTTTTTCTTTACCTGTATTATTTGTATTTATGTTATTTTATTTAATTTTCTGTTTTTATTTTTTGTATTATTTTATGCTTACTGTGTTTTATAAATATTATTATTTGTCACTTATCTTTTTTTTATTAACTGTTATATATTTTTTTAATAATTATATATATATATTTTTTAAATTATTCATCCCTGCAAAACACAAATTAAAAGGCTTTTTGTATCTAATTTAGTCTTTTATTTAATCTAATTTTAAGTTCCGTGACATTTTATGATTTACCTTTTTTTTCTTGTAATTTATTTATTTAATTAATTAATTAATTTATTTATTTTTCCAGATAAGTCATCAGTACAAATCGCACATTAAAATTATGCTTTTGAAGTAGCATGTGCTAAATTTTCTGCCAAGCGTTCCCACAATACGTTACGTGAACGGCAAGTAGAGTGGGCCTACACCACGGATAAATTGTGAAAAAGGGAAATATTTACGCCATGGTAAAATGGAGTGTTATGCTGCTAATGTGGTGCTCTATGCTTAATATCGAAGTGTTTTGATG
Organism: Enteromius trimaculatus; assembly: GCA_032361065.1. Classification (NCBI taxonomy): domain Eukaryota; kingdom Metazoa; phylum Chordata; class Actinopteri; order Cypriniformes; family Cyprinidae; genus Enteromius; species Enteromius trimaculatus. The sequence continues at coordinate 9,837,080 of JAUMHP010000041.1, read as the reverse complement.
TCATAAGCTGTCTTTTTGGCAACACAACTGAGTAAAACAGAGTCTTTAGGGTGACTCCATGCTGACATTAATAGCAGTGTTCTGCTCAGAGAAATGTGTGTCACCGAAGGCCTGTAGGAAGACTCTGATGCCCTGATTGACTCCCTGGGGGTCACTCTGAGCCTCCAGAGTACAAATGAGGCGGAGGCAGAAGGGGCTAGATGGAGAAAAGCAGGACTGGATTAGGACCGTATACAGCTACGAGGCAGCGCTGAATATATCTGTAGTAGTTGGAAGCAGAAAAGGGTTGATTCACCTTGTTTTTGCACCAGCAGGCATTCCTATATTCCATCTATTATACATCAAACTCGCTTAGACCTAAATCAAAACCTTCCTGAAAGCACAGAAGCACAGAAAGACAAAAGCCACAGCACGCACTGCAGATCAAGCTTCGTAAGCACTTCTCGAGAGCTCATTTCAGGCTGGAAAATAACAGTACTGCTAGCGTTTTCATTGTACGCCCAGCCCCCAGTACAAATAATGCAAATGCATAATCTGTACACCTTCACAACTGTATCACCGTTCACAAAGGTATAATTGTTCTGTTGAGATTTAATGAAATGCAAATGCTCTTGGCATTTCAGAATCAATTTAATACTGGGAGGTTTAACTCTCATCCACAAATCCCTGGATAACATTGTTTTAAACCTTGTTAATAGTCTTAGTATCTGGAGTGCACAAAGTGATAGCACAATGAATAAAAATGAGCGACTTTTAAGAGTGGTGTAATTTTCGAAATTAATGGAAACCATCACCATTTGGCAAATTACATTTTTTAATCGGCGAAACAGTATTTACATCTTCACAAAGGCTGTTATGGTCTATACGATTATTTGCATGTAGGGAAATGATTACAAAAATAAATGAGATGCATTTAACTGTCAGCCTGTTTCACGGCTTTTGTATGTTTTGGGAACAGTGCTGCAGTGTTTTTGTGTTTGTGAGCATATGGAGGCATTGTGCTCTGCGCCCCTTGGGCTCGCTGGTTTAGGGCTGTGGGCAGGCCTGTGGTGTCAGATATCCACAATGAACTGGATGCGTAACCTTTATCTGCAGGTTTCATCATTGCTTCATTATCAAAATGATGATGACTCACCAGCATAGAACTATACTTCTGATGTCATCTTCATTTTTTGAGTGACATTTCGATGTTCGCCTGTCCTCTGCACAGGTCCCAGCTATGAATGATGTTATTCTTGTTTATAAAGGTGAAACCATCATATCTACCAGGGGATACACTAAAAAGCATTGCAGTTTGTAAACACTGGGTCTGCTTGGTATTTATAGTTATTATTACAGTATAACTGAAATTTTGTTATCATTTCCTAACAAGATTCTTACGTTTTTAATAGTAATAATATAAAATGTAATATAGAAATTTCTCATTGCATTATTCATAGTAATTGTTGGCTGTTAAGCTTGAAATATACACTGTTCAAAAGCTTGGGTATGCTCTTAATGTTTTGAAAGACATTTTAAAAAAAAATTAAATACTGTGACTTATTACAAATTACAGTAGGTTTTCTAGTTTCATTTATTTTAAAATGTCATTTTTATTCCTGAGATGGCAAAGCTGGATTTTTAATCTTCAATGTCATATGATCCTTCAGAAACTATTTAATATGCTGATTTGGTGCTCAAGAATATTTTCAGTCCAATTCTTGCTATTAACAAACCATGCAATTTAGCTTGAATTAACTTTTAATTTTCTGCTTATTAAGAATTAGTGACGTTATTGTTATGTTTAGATGTTGGGTATAGAATTAGGGATGTAGAATGTGGAATATGTGCTTTATAAATACTAGTAAACAGCTAATATTTTAAAAATAGGCATACTAATATTAAGAATAGTGAGAATTGTTCCCTTTTCTAAAGTGTTACCAACTTTTCTTCTTATATATGTTGAGAAAACCACTATCCAGTAGATTCTTTAGAAAGAAAGTTCAAAAGAACAACATTTATTTGAAATAGAAATCTTTTGTTAACATTATAAATGCCTTAACTAGCACTTTTGATCAGTCTAATGCATCCTTGCTGAGTAAAAGTATTAATTTCTCTAAAAAAAAAAGCACTAAAGGACATAAAAGGTAGTCTGTATGACTCATATGCTATAATCCAGGCCTTATGAAGCCATATGATGGCTTTGTGTGAGAAACAGATTTAAATTTAATTCATTTTTCCACTGACAGTCTACCTCTGCAGCAGCACTCTGATCAAACATGACACATGTTCCAGGTTTGACATCACGATGAGGCTACGAGAACCAATGTCTTTTATGGTTGATGCCACCCAGCCCCCGCCATATGGATTTGATTCGATATCATCAGCAGCAGCGAAGATGACTTCAGTTTTGGTATGCTCCTCACAAAATTGCATAATATGGCTTCAAAAGGTCTGGGACATGCACATGGACAACCTGAATAATGTTTTTTTTTTGGAAACAATTTAGCAGACATGCTTGAAACAACACAAGGGTAAATAATATATAGAATAAAAGTATTTATATTTGTTCCTTAAAGAATCTGACTTACACTCTAGCATGGGTTGATCATGACTCTACTCTGTTGTCATGCAAAGTTATAAAATAGCCCCGGATACTACCTTTGTATGATTGGGAAGCATTTACCTGACTCCCACAGGTTCATGCGCAGGTTGCCTTAAGTGCATGTGCTACTGCTCATAATAGCAAAACTATTTTATTCCTATTTAAATGACCAATGCATTGAGTTGCTCACGGCCATATTAATGTAATTTTAATATCCCTCTTTTTGCGAATTAAGGCCTAAATTTAAAACTAATTAGATATGCCTTTCCCATCATTCCCAAAGGAACAGCTTTACGCTTGTGGAAAATTACAACCTCCGCGAGCTTCCCTGTTGGACGCCATTGTCATACTCTCTCTGCAGAGACTAGGATCCAATAGGGGGCCTCTCTCCCTCCAGACGCTGACTTTCCGGTGGCTGATTGATGAGAAAGGAAGGGATGACTTGACTCAATGCAGCGTAACCAGGGTAATCTTCCAGGTGATGATCCTATTGGGGGAAAGGAGGACATGGAGAAAGCGTATTCAGTTTTTGCATTGATGCCTGCAGACCCTCTATCAAACTCGAATGTATTTTTTGCCTTCATTCCACTCCTCGTGATTGTTAAGCTCAGTGCTTTGGAGGGATGCTGGCCCTGAATGATCTAGAGAAGCTGACGAGTGAAATCCATCGGGGCCTCTGTGATGTTATCCGAGCCCCTCGCAGTGTTCCTTTTGAACTTGGGCTTCTGAAAAGTTGCGGGAGCAGCAGGTCCAGCCAAAGCCGTTGCGCACCTACGGTTTTAATCATGTGATGCGTGAGCGGACCTGTTTGGTTGTTTTGCTCTTTTTCTGACTACATGTTTTCATAGCGTTTTTCATCTTAATGTGTCCGATTCAAGCTTCCTCCGTTTTTATCGCTGATGTGTGGGACTGAAAACATATTCACAGTGCATCCGGTATGACATGATTAAAGAGACTCTAAAGTTTTATGCTCTTTGAAGAGTAGCTTTGAATGCCGGGACTCCTGAGGCCCCTGTGGAGTGGTATTATTCACTGGTTGCTGCAATAATTGGATTTCACAGAGTATTATTTTTGCATTAGATTTATAATTCAGTCGCGATAACAAACATGCTGGGAGTACGCTTCCAAATATGTGGCTTTTATGTGTTTTGGTTAAACTATTATCTGCCAGTATGCAAATAATGCATTTCAAACAATACGGAATAACAGAGCTACATCTCTGTTAGCCATTTATGGCAGATCTGACTCTGCGTCAAATGTGTCAAAGCTGCCTCTGATGCTCAGCCCACAAAAGAGATGACTTTGAGCTGTCAGCACATACTTCCTTCCTGTGTTACATGCTTGAACTCCCCAGGTATGGTTTAGTCTTTGACACCATTTTACTCCAGCCTCATATCCTTCCTCTCGTTCGGCATGTTCATTCACCTGATGAAGAGGTTGAAGAGTTCAAAAGGTATCACAAAAAGATTTGAGAGACTTGGTGAATCAAGTGGTGGTGAATCAACATCAAAGTCAGCGTTGAGGGTTTGAACGACTGAGTGCAACAGTACCATTGCAGAAGTAAACAATATAATTAAGTGTAAACCTGTGGAAATGGGACCTGCAATGAGTTCTGAGTTCGTTAAACAATGATGTGTGTTTCTTCAGAAGCCAGATGTTGAGTAATGTTGAAGTTTAATTGTCGAGTACTTGAACGAGATTAGTGAGGTCTATCAATGAAAGAAATTTGATTAAATGGGAAATCATTCACTATGCTTTATGAGAGTGGACAAATTTCTTGGTTCTTGTAGAGTTAACATGGAGTAGAAAATAAAATAGCTTGGTAAGATTTTTTTTTTATTTTTTTTTTTACAATTGTTTGCATGTGACTTAAAGGCACAATATGTAAGTTCCCTGTGACGCTTTGGTAGGGATCCCGATTTGTCGTCACCGACGTGACTCGTAGTGACTGACTGAAAGGGAACGTATGTAACTGAGCTGATGAACCTAGCTCGGCTCCTCAGCGAAAGCATAAATGATGCATGCACCAGCTACTCATACTCACACGGTGATCAGTTGGAACTGGATGCAATCAGTGCATCCCAATGCCCATTGGCTTGTTTTGTTACACTCGAAGTAGATTGGTCTCTCTAGCGAGATCTCAATTCATCGTCACTGACATGGCATCACTGTTTCCTTCTTCAGGGATCGAGGGATCTGAGGTTTTCACAAAGCTCCCTCCATTTCGGAAATGCCACAACGATATTTGTTTGGAGGAAGCTTCGTAAAAAAACCTCAGACTGGACAGAGATTCCGTTCTTGCGTGTGTTTTAATAGACTGGTAATCAAATATATATTATTCATTGTGTAAGTAATAGTCATGTACAGGAGGTTAGGTGATTAAACAGATATAAATGAGCTTTTCTTCCGTGAACATGATTCGTGAAAATGACATATTCCAGCTTTAGTGGACCTTGCTATCCTACAGTCCAGAGTTTTTGACAAGTTATGTACGCAGGAGCTAAGCATTGCTAACCTTTTGGGCCTTAAAAGTAAGCAGTAGTTTTATTGACTGAAGAGATGAAAATATATCAGTGAAATGTGAATGTAAGCAAAACAGAGAATTTGAGGATTTGTTGGAAGATTTATTTGAGAATTTGAGGATTTATTGTTGTTGTCGTTTAAACAAATGAACAAATATATTAAGAACTTCTCAGTCATTGTTTTTGTAATTATATACCTTGATGCATTGCTTTATGAGCACTAAAAATAGAGAGATAGCTCAACGAATTGTGAAATCTTTCCAAAATTAATTTGAATTTAATGTAGGTTTTTTTAACTCAAGCCTTTTACACCCTGTCTGCTCTGCACAGAATGTGACGCTGCTACACTGGCTCCATTAAAATGAAGCTGTCCACATTGTGTTATAATCAACATGCAGTGTGGATAGCTTTGTTCATTGTAATATAATGATTGTGTTACTCACTTATAATTAATTTCCAAAAGGGTTTTAAGTATTGTAATAATAATAATGAATAATAATGACACTTGGAATGTGGTGAGGGGTCACTGATGTCCTCTTTACAGGCTGCCTTATATTCATTGAATTTGTGTATGTTTTATTTTAAAATAGCCCTTAGTTGCATATAGTAATGTTGCTGTTTTCATTACAACACACACACACACACACACACACACACACACACACACTATTATTCCTCTCATTATGGGGACATTATTATTTTCTATACCCCTTTACCCTAACCCAAATCCTAAACTCGCCTCACACAACTTTCCTCATGAGAGCCAAGAAATTTTACTGCTATTACTATTATCATAATATAGGGAATGCCAGTGCACACACAAATGCATAAAAAAGTAAGAAAGCAAAAAAATAATTAATGTAATTGGTCATTCATTAATTTACAAAAGACATTAAGTTGTCTAGTATTTTTGTCTTTTTCTCAGTTCTTGAATACTTGTTTTGCTTCATGCCAAATGTTGTTATTCATCTCAGAACTGGTTAGTTTAGTTCAGGGCTTAATATCCAGTGTTAATTTTTTTTTATTATTTAAACGCCTCTGAAGAACAGTAAAATGGAAGAAAGACTTTTGCAATCAAGGTCACCTGAGAAGCTTGAAATTATAAATTTGAATAGAATGTTGATACAATGTTTAAGATTAAAATAATAATAAAGATATTGAAAGATATTTAATATAAAGTATTAATTTCAGTATCATGAGAACAATACAAATCTTATTAAGAAAATTATTAAGATTTCGTAAGAAGGATAATTGAAGAATATTTATATTATTCTGTCTTACCTTTAGGCTGTAAGCCTGCACAGATGCTGTGCCAAAGGCAGTCTCACAGCATGACTGATTTTTGTGTCATCTTGACATAATTATATGCTTAGAATATGAACACCAGTCTTTTAAACCGCAGAACAAGAAAGACAAGTAAAAAAAAAAAAAATAAAATAAAAAATCTGTTTTTTTTTATAAGCATTTCTCGTTCCACACTATGTTATGACACCTTACGGCCCTGTCCACTCTTATACTATTGAGGAAAGTGTGATGTGTAGAGGTATCCAGTCCTGTATTGCCAACAAAGCATATTTTTGCAGAATATCCATTGTGAAAGTTTCTCCACTCAGCAGGAAAAGCACTGTGAAGATTGCTGGGTGTTGTGGATAAGAGAAAAGTATTGATGTTGAGATGCCCTTGTTGAAGAGGAGGTTGAAGTTAGCGGTTATCTTTGGTTTCTGAGGAAACCTCTCCTGTGTTTTCATTGTTCCCCAAAGCCTTCACACCTTATCAGGAAGATGAAGGAGAGAGGAAGCATAAACTTCTTCCCCTTATCACAGTCTTTCTGAGAAAAATGAATGAAAGTGAGAAATGTGACTCATCAATTGATTAACAACTAACTCCTACACTTACTCTCCAGGTGGACATTTTGGACAATATTTATACTCACAAAACAAGTATAAGCTACTGTAAATTAATATGCAAGCCAGAGGAGGAATGCAGAGTAAGAGAGCAGAAGATATTTTAGGTCTTTGTTTGTTGTTTTTTGTTACTATAAATAATTCTGAACAAAATGGTTGTTTTGTTTGTTAGTTTTTCTTTTATTTATGACATTATTACTGTGTGAAAGGAAAGAACAGGAAAGGACAGGACAGGACAGGTGGCCAAGTATGGTTTCCCATACTAGACATTTGAGCACTGCGTTTAACCCAAGTGCACACACAAAGCAGTGAGAAGTGAATAACCACACACACAGTGAACACACACCCGGAGCAGTGTGTAGAGCATTAATAGTTTTGCTCATTGAAGAAATTGGGAGGAAAGGGTGCCCAAGGTGGCCCTGTCTGTCTGTTTTGCCTTTGTTTTTATTTATCAAGTGTCTTATCTTGTTTAGTAGTCCCGCCCTTGTCATATTTTATTTTATTTTTTTTATAATAATGATAATAATAATGTTTTTGGACAACAGTGTTTTGTTTTTATTTTTTATTTGATCCACTCTATTCAACCAAAAACGAAAATGTTGTCATAATTTTATCACGTCACTCCAAACTTGGATATATTTCTTTCTTATGCTGAACACAAAAGAATATATTTTGAAGAACCAAACTGTTGTTGGTTCCCACTTTTATAGTAGGGCAGGAAATACTGTGGAAGTCAATGGGGATCATTCATAGTTTGATTGCCAGCATTGTGCACTGAACATTAACATTAAAAAGAAACTCACATAGGATTCGAACGACATGAGTGAGTAAATGGTGACATCATTTTTATTTTTTGGGTAAACCCCTCCTTTAAAGCAAAACAAAGTCATTTACACACCTTTATTCTCTTTTTGTGTGTTGTAATGGACCACAGTGCACAGATGGGCATTGATGGAATGAGGAAAATGATTTCAGATGTGTAAACTTCTTTTCTGTTCTTTTTCTGTTCCAAAAGCACTTGCTAGAAAGTCACGCCTTGCCAGAACGCTTACTTTCACACAAGTGTCTGAAATAGCTCAAGTCTGCTGTGGAGAGTTGTTGGCATGCCCGGTGTTATACCACCTTCAAGGTCAAATTTGGATGTTGGGCAGATCTGGGAGGTGGGGGGTGTTTTGATGGGTTTAACATCTCCCAATTCCCCAGTAATTGTAGGGCAGGAGTTCTCTGCCTCAGCAGCTTCAAGGTCAGACTCATTTAGCTGTTGGCTTTGAATGTCGACACAGCAGTGACCTGTTTCATTTCATTATTATCCACTTGTTTTGGTGTCTGTTGTTAGTGGGAGAGCCATTAATAAACATTCCGCTGCTATTACTAAGAGAAATAGATATGTCAGTTATTGTGTGGTGGTAATGATAATAATACAGTGGGCTGCTGATGGGAGTTTGCCAAGAGCGTTTGACCATTGCCCATCTGTTGAGTTGGTTTAATGAATCTCTTATGTCCATTTAGTCAAGGAATTGTGTTTCAGCACAAATGAAGAATATTAATGGATTGGAAAAGAAACAAAATGTGGCTGAAAACAACACATTGTTTTCCAAATCATGAAACTTTGCAGGTGTTGTAGGTCATGATGTAGAAGGTAATGATGTACTGTCAGGTAAGAAGAAACAAATATGATGAAACAGTTCCAAAATTCAAGAAGGAAGGAAAATAAATGAGGGAAGGTGAATGAAGAATTAAAGAAACAGTAAAGAAAGAAAGCTAAGGTGGGAGAAAAGAATGCAAGAATAGAAAAAGAGAGATGGGATGTAGGGGTTGTAAGAAAGAAAGAAAGACTGCAGAGAAAAGAAGAGATAAGAATGAAGAAAGAAGTAAAGGAAGGAAGAATGGAGAGATGGAAGAAGTGCAAGAAGGAAAAAAAGAAAAGGGAATGATAGAAGGAAGAAAAAGGGAAGTAGGGGGAAAAGTTTGAGGGACAGGATAAATGGGTAGTACAGAGAAAGAATGAAAAACTTTTAATTAATTTTCAGTTATTTACTGGGAGAACGTTTTTAAAAAAATATATATGTTTACATAAAAATAGATACATGGCCAAAGCACAAAGAAAAACTTAAGTTTCTTTGAAGACCCTGTGCTAATGGTGTCATGATTATTGCACAAGCTGTTACACCTTAAATGCACAACACCCCATCCTAGCTCCCCAAAAAAGACAAGAAACAATTGTGTCTGGCTTAGTGAGCAATTCTCTGATCCGTCCTTCCTGTCTGTGAGTAACCTGACATCAGTTTGAGAAGTCTCATCGGACACACCAACCCCCATAATGCACTAAGTAAAGCTCAACACACATGCTTCACAGTTTCGAGAGAGACAGCGTGCGCGAGGGAGAGAGTCAATCTCATATCACTGAAAAATGTATCGCACCAGCTAAAAGCAGATGGTGGTGCACCAATGCCTGAGCAGATCAACAGCACATCAAAGAGTGTGTGATCCTTCAGCAGATGCTCAGAACAGAGGCCACAGCCCTGACCTGCTGTGCCAGAGATAGCTCACGCAACGTGTTCAACCTATGAGATACAAGAGCTTTGGCTCGTGGTTAATCAGAGTCACCCTAGCAACAGTTTGTCCCGCTCCAAATACAAATGAGTCTGATGATCATCATGAGAACCACGAAAAGGTAATGTGAATCGTGCAGGTAATCGCTCTCACACTGGGCTTCTGGCTCTCTGACAAGGCACTTATTTCTCGAATCTCATGTTTAGACTGGGAGTGATACGTGCGTCGAAAGGAGAAGGAAGTTGGAAGGGTCATGGTGAGATTAGCTGTTACATTTCAGCGTTGTAGGCCAGTTTAGGAGCAAATAAACAGTTCCCCCGGATCTTATCAATGCGGTATAGGGAGTGATTTACAGGCTCTGGGGGAGCTCGACTGGTTGAGTTCAGGGAGCCGCTGATGTGGGGGTGGAGAGGGAATGTTTCTTCAGCTCGTTAAACATTTGTGGAGCAAGTTCTCTCCTTTTGCCAGTTCTCCTAAATCTGTCCACCTGTACGACAGAGCCGAAGTTACTCACTCAGCGTACTCTGTCTAACTCAATTCCCAGCAGTTGCCGACTGTGTGTGTGTGTGATCGTGTGTTCAGGTTTACAAAGGAAGTGTGCGCTATGAGCCTCCCTGTCTTCGTTTTCCTCATACTTTTTGGCTGATGAAAGAAACATGTTGGGGTATTGTTGTTGGTGGAAATTCAGATTCTGTGTGGTCCTCTGTGAACCTTGGAGAAATTTCAAGGGAGCACTAACTTGTATTTTGTGGGTATTTACAGACTAAACTATTGTTAGGTGACAAAAGAATTTACAGCACAAAATGTATGTGACCAGTGTAGTACAATTCTTGAACAAATGACTCTTATGAGTTGATTCTTTTTATCACTATGACTACTACTATTAGTATGACTATGACTGACTATGACCCTCGGTGGATCTTTTTTTAGCCTTATTCATAGTGAAACTTGCTAATTATCACATTATTAGGAAAGGCGATCTGCAAAGATTCATTAAAAGACATTATACTCACTGCTTCTGTAGGTGAGGCTGGATCATGAATGATTCGTGTGAACAT